>JAODAL010008239.1:0-119283 GCA_025379985.1 Phyllomedusa bahiana | reverse complement strand
GTTTTTTAACCTGTTGGCCCGTACAGTTGAATGTACGGGAAACCAACGGCAAAACGAAAAACATGTTCCTAAAACCACTGGCGCCAGAAAACAAGTTAAAAAAAAACAACCTGTGTAGACTACAGGTCGTTTTTTTCTGTTAAAGTGTATGGGCTTGATAAACGGCTGGATTTTTTATTTTTTTTGAAAATTATTTTATTGACACCATAAAAACAGACAGTAGTACACAAATACAGGATAAAAGGTAATCAGTGTCAGTTTTACATAATATTCCCCAACGATAAACAACTTCCCCCCCCCCCCCCCTCCCCCCCAATATGCACATACAGTCTCAACATCCAAGCTAATGTGTCGGAGTCACACGTAACTTATTGGTCCCGGTCGCCTCCAAGAGCAATCTCACCACTCTGCAGCCCTCCCTATCAGTCCAGCTTAAGTGGGCCTAGATCATCTGCCAAGGCTTTAAGTTGGTACCACTTCGTGTCTTTAAAAGGAAGCATAAGATTTCTTATTTCCTGAAATGTTAAGAATTTTTCAATAAAGACCCTCCATTTTATTATCCACTTTATTGTTCTCCACCTCCTTTTTATCGAAATTAAGAAATTGTTTGACCGATGCTAGCACCATTTCCATAGAGGGGACATCCTGGTCTAGCCACCGCTTCAGCAGGCACCTCTTTGCAACCAAGAAGAAGATGTGGGTCAATATTGAAAGCTTAGAATCAGTCGGGTTGATATGGAATATCATTGAGTAGAAGGAGAGATCAATCTCCAAATCCAGGCTACTGCGCAGTAAATTTACTAATTTCTCCCAGAAATCTTGGGATTTGGGGCATGCCCATATGCCGTGATACAAGTCCGCACCCAGGAGGAGACACTTAGGGCAAGCCACCAGTCTATCCGGCACCTTTGGATGCGGAGGGATATCGAATGCATATATTGCATGGTACAGTAATTAAAATTGAGATTCTCTCCAATTTTCACAAGGGACAATTTTCCTTATGAGCTGCCAGCCATCTAGGATTTGCACAGGCAAGTCAGGATCCCCAATGGGCGCACCCAGCGTGCAAATACTGTAGGTTGGTTCTTATCTCCAAGACAATCCCTGAGGGTCATATATAAAAATGACAAGGAGTTCTTGCGTGGCGGTGAACCTATAAAGACATCAAATCTATTGGTTTGGAACTCTTTCAAATAATTTCGCAAGCGGTCCCACAGAAACCCCATGACCTGAGCATGAGCTAAGTAACAACCTCCTGTGGATCCCAACTTAGAATTGACTTCCTGGCAAGATAGAAACCGTTTTTCCGGAGGGTGAAACAAATGTTTAACTGACGAGATTCCTACTCCACGCCATCTTCTAAATTCTGGGTTGTCTCTTCTCTGCGGAAATTCCGGATGACCCCATAGATGCAGATGTTTAGAGCATAGAAAGGAAAGACCCATTCGTTTTCTAGCCGCTTTCCATGCAGCCACAGTGTCTTTTATGACCAAAGATTTCCTTATAGGTAGTCGGATACTCGAGTATTTAGTATGTAATAAGCTATTTAAGCTCCAAGGCTTCGCCAGACTGGATTCAAGAGACAGATTAGAGAAGAAATTTGACTGTTGAATCCAATCTATACTGTGTCATAATAAGCATGCAAGATTATAAGTCTTGATATCTGGGAACCCCAATCTCCCCCTGTCCTTAGGGAGCATTAGAATCTTCAACGCTATCCTGTGGCGTTTATGAGCCCATATAAAAGAAGAGAACAGTTTGTTAATTCTCGGACATCCGTATGCTTTAGTAATAAGGGGATAGTTTGCATAAGGTACAGGGCCTTTGGGAAGCTAATCATTTTTATTAAATGTATCCGGCCTGTCAAGGATAGGGGCAGATTGTTCCATTTCTTCAACTCCGATTCAATTTTACAAATAATGGGGCGGTAATTTAACATATAAATAGAGCCTGAGTATTTACCAATATTTATTCCTAAGTATTTTATACTAGTCTTGGCCAATTTAGCTGGGAAATGGTAATGCTCCGCCAACTGAGCTAAAACGCCTCTGGGCGAGACATCCAGGATTTCACATTTCGAAGCATTAACCCGAAGGCCCGAGGATCTACCAAAACATCTGATAAGATCAAAGATAGGTCCTATTTCCTTAGCCAGATCTGACATGAACATCAGGATGTCATCAGCAAACAAAGCTGTCTTTATGTGCTGATCCCCTATCTTGATCCCCAATAGCTTTTCATCCCGCTCAAAAGCTCTAACCAAAGGTTCTATAGAGAGATTGAATAAAAGTGGTGAGAGGGGGCAACCCTGCCACATACCCTTTTGGAGGGTAAAAGATGAGGACAAAAAACCAAGAGTGCAAATTCTAGCTCTAGGTGAGCTGTACAAAGATCGCAGGAAGACGATAAATGTTCCCGAAAAGCCCATATAAGCAAATACCCTGTACAGCCAATCCCAAGATACATGGTCAAAAGCTTTCTCAGCGTCAATGGTCATAATTGCCGGAGATGGATGTAGCTGCGGGTCCATTTTTATCGAGTCTAATACAGAAAGCACCCTGCGAATGTTTTTAACAGCCAACTGCCTTGTACAAATCCCACCTGTGCTGATGAAATAAGTTTAGGTAGAAGAGCAGCTAATCTGTCCGCCATGATCTTAGAAATGAGCTTCAAATCCACATTTATTAAAGATATCTGTCTATACGAGGACGCTAGAGAAAGATCCTTATCCGGCTTTGGTAGGAGCTTAATATATGCAGTATTCATAAGCTCGGGGATGGTCCCCCTTCCAAATACCATTGTACAGGCTAAAAGGTCGGTGCAATTTGGCGTTTAGTATTTTTATAGAACCGCCGGATTACCCATCGGGGCCTGGGGCTTATTTACTTTAATTATTTAATCGCCGATTGTAGTTCCTCTAAGACAACCGGCGAGTTTAAAAAATCACTGTCCGAATCCGACAGCGTTGGTAGCCCTAGATCTTGCAATGCAAACTCAGGCCCTGAGTCCAGTTGCCCATCTTTTGAATATAGGTCTTGATAGAAGCCTAAAGAGGTAGTTTATGTCTTTCGGGTGTGAGTGAAGCTGGCCTGCAGCATCCCTTAAGGGGGCGTGATGAATTGGCCCTCTCTGGCCTTTTGCGAGGTTTGCCAATAACTTCCCACATTTATTCCCAAAGCGAAATAACTTGGCCTTCTTAATCGAAGTTTCAACAACCTCTTTTTTCTCCAACCAACTCTCGTAGTTTTCCTTAGCTGTGCGCCAAGTTTGTTTAGTTGTTGGATTGACATTTCCCTGAAATGCTGTGTATGCGGCCCTCAAAGCTGAACTGAAGCGCTCTAGCTTTTGCCTGATCTCTTTTTTTGATTTTGGCAACGTATGAGATAAGACGTCCTCTCAAAACTAATTTAGCCATATCCCATAGAAGCTGTGGGGTAGTCGAATGCTCTGCATTCAATGTTCTAAACTCGACCCACCAGCCCTGCATCAAAAACCTAAAATCCTCCCTATCTGCCAGATAAGTTGGGAATCTCCAGATAACCTCATTCCCTCTTGGGAAAACATCTCTTAATATTAGTATCACTGGGGCGTGATCGGAGATTACGATGTCTCCAATCTTGGAATCTTGAATCCGGGTTCTCAGAGATGCAGAGACAAGACCATAGTCGTTGCGGGACCACGAATCGTGGATGGGAGAGTAAAATGTATACTCCCTGCCCTCCGGGTGCAGCGATCGCCAAGCATCAATTAGGCCCGTCTTCTTCATAAACCGTTCCATTGTTGGATTATGTCTCTTCCGACCTGCCCTCCTTCCCCCTACTGGATTTACTACGATCCTCGGTGGCATTTAAGACAACATTCAGGTCTCCCCCCAATACCTTCAATTCAACCGTGTGTCAACATCCTGCCTCACAGGTCACTAAAAAATTGGTGTTGTTTGTCGTTGGGGCCATAGATATTATACACCTCAATCGTCTCTGAATGATTAGCTAGGATGACGCTATGCTCCCTACCTTCCGTATCTCTGCTTTGGTCTATAACTTTATATTGTAAGTTCCTATGCAATTGAGTTATTACTCCCGCTTTAGACTGTTTGGCTGGGGACCCCAAGACCTCACCCACCCACAACTTTTTCAGCCTGAAAAAATCTCTCTCTCCCAGATGTGTCTCTTGGAGTAGAGCGATATCAGCCTTCAGCCGTTTGAGATGCCTAAGCACCATCATTCTTTTATGAGGCGACTGAAGACCCTTCACATTCCATGTGACAATGCGCATAGTAGGTATGGTTCAAAGAATTTATAGGACTGTAGTGCAAACGCTGAACAACCCCAAAATACCCAGAACTGTAGAACTGTAAAATAGAAAAGTTTAACCCAACCTTCCCGACACATTTGAAATGCACATCTTAGACTAGAGGTGGGGAAAGTCCCAACTCCTAAGAATGAAGTGCCATGGGACTTCCTTTTTTCCACCATGTCAAATCCTCCCTATGTACTCTTATTAAATAACAGGCCCTCCCATCCTCCACCCCTACACACTTCTCTTAAGGTTATTTTATCCCAAGCCCAAATAAAGTATATGCCCAAGCAAATCCAAAGCCCCCCAATCTGCACCATACCCAATCAGACAGAATGAAATTCAATTCAATTTAGAACATAGCACACCCAGTCAAACATTATTAACTCTAACTGGACAATTTTCAAAGAGAAACATTTGTTACTATTAAACCCATGTTAGCCGTTCCTGTAAAGGTTAGGTAGGCATAATAAGAGAAAACATAACCCTTCATAAAGGATACATTTTGAATTGTCCAGAGCTAGCTCCCTGCAACTCTATCAAAGCGTCAAGTGATATCAGAAGAGTCCATCTTTTGTCTTTGCGACATTGACCGTCCATCAGGATCACTTGCAGGCCCAGACCATCCACTGCTGACTGTGGGTCACGGAAGAAGAGAGGAGGACCCTCGGCTTGAAAGACATTCAGTGTCGCCGGATAAAGAAGTGCGAATTTTCTTTTTGAATTATGTCATTCAGAACAAATAGCCGAGAATGCTCTTCTTCTCCTGGTCACCTCTGCAGAAAAATCAGCAAACAGCAAGATCCTGCAACCATGGAGTTCAATCTCTGAGCTCTTCACTCTATAAGCCGCCAGAATCTCCGCTTTATCAGAATAGTCCAGATACTTGCAGATCGCCGGTCTTGGTCTCTCCATTCTCTTGCCATCTGGTCCAGCAGCCTCTTTTCTGCGTTCGGGACCCAAACGATGAGCTCTCTCTCGACTTAACATCTCCGGAGTATCCCTAGATATTGAGGAATCTCGTTCTCGCATAGATTAGTCAGGGCAGAAATGGACAAAGTCTCTGGGACTCCTATTAACTTCAAATTGCTTCTTCTTCTTCAGTTTTCCAGGTCATCACATTTCTCCCATATCTTCTGGTTGTCTTTGGCCAATTCCTGGAGCTGGAATTGCAGGTCCTCCACTTCTTTCTCTGTAGTAAGGATTCTCTCTTCCACGTCATCTAATCTCTCGTCATGCTGTGCTACAGTCCCCTGGAGGTCTTTCAGAGTAGTGCAAACCATCCCGGTTAAAGAGGCCTGCAGATCTGGCAGGATGACCTTTGCCACCTCGATGGCAATCTGCTTTAATTCTGAAATGTTGAATCTTGAAGGCAGCAGATCATCAGAGTCTCGGACCATCAGGGCTGAGTTGTCTGGAAGCTGGGTCCTGTTATTCTCTTTTAGATCACTAGATGTCGCCGTTTCACCTTTTTGCTGCTTGGTTGCACTCCTTGTACTAGAGGCCATTTTCAAAAGATATTTGTCCATTTACAGCGAGGGAATCAACGCACCTTGTATTTGATGTATAAATTTTATGAGGTTGAAGAGCTCCCTAGCCGCTGACTTATATAAATAGCAGAACCTGACAGTCAGTTATCATATAGACAAGCAAGAGTTTGATGTGAGCCCATAGATGTTACAGTCCTGCAGCCCGCCAGCGTTCAATTAACAAAGAATCAGGTCTAGATAGCTGCTCCCTGGTGTGACTAGTATCCTTGAGGCCAGGTGTCTCCAATGTATTCAGGGGTATAGTGCAAGTCTGTCCATAATACTGCACAGCAGTAGGGACAGTGACTCTTGGCCAGCAGTGGTATTTTATGCTGCACAGTAGGAGGTGGTCATAATATGGGGCATAGATTCAGCCTGGGCCCTTACACGCTCTGCCCTCCGTTCATTTTGCCTTCAGAGCGGGCTGGCTCATTTACATTGCACCTGTGTGGTTTTACAAGATGGCGGGCGCCATGCGGCTGCCGACCCTCTGAGCGGCTGCTAGCCGTCTCCCCCAGGTTACTGCTCACCTCGTGCACTCCCGATCGTCGCAGCCGCTGTCACGGCATCATCCGGCAGCTTTTCGCCTCCTTCCCGGATCGCTGGCCCCTGGCAGGCGTGTGAGAAGGCGCGAAGGGTGACGGAGCCTCTCCTACATGCGACCACATCGCGGCGCCGGAACCCGGAAGTCCAAACGGCTGGATTTTAAGCGGTTTCAAAATATTAAAGCCGACGAAAATCTGACCCTTGTTGTGTGCTGTATGGACTTAGCCTTATATAGGTTCAGATCAGGGTTACTTACCTCTTTGTACTTCCTATACAAGTGCATTGCCATACCATTGGGATTTATTTGATCTTCTTTTCGTAGTCTTGAAGAAAGCATCTTTGAGTTTGGGTTCACACAAGTGTAATATTAAAATATTTTTTAAAATAAATAAATGTAAAATTTTAACTATGTTGTACAGTGAGAGGATATTTCGAAAAGAGGATTAAGTGTTATCTTTGATTATTGTCAGTGATATGTACAGTCATGGCCAAAAGATTTGAGAATGATTCAAATGTTAATTTTTACAAAGTCTACTGCATCAGGTTTTATAATGGCAATTTGCATATACTCCAGAATGTTATAAAGAGTGATCAGCTTAACAGCAATTAATTGCAAAGTCAATAGTTGCCTAGAAAATGAACTTTTTCCCCCAAAACACATTTCAACTTCATTGCAGGCCTGCCTTAAAAGAAGAAGCTAACATCGTTTCAGTGATTGCTACATTAACACAGGTGTGGGTGTTGATGAGGATAGGGCTGGAGATCAATCTGTCATGATTAAGTAAGAATCACACCACTGGACACTTTAAAAGGAGGCTGGTGCTTGGCATCATTGTTTCTCTTCTGTTAACCATGGTTATCTCTAAAGAAACACGTGCAGTCATCATTGCACTGCACAAAACTGGCCTAACAGGGAAGAGTATCGCAGCTAGAAAGATTGCACCTCAGTCAACAATCTATCGCATCATCAAGGAATTCAAGAAGAGAGGTTCCATTGTTGCCAAAAAGGCTCCAGGGCGCCCAAGAAAGACCAGCAAGCGCCAGGACCGTCTCTTAAAAGTGTTTCAGCTTCGGAATCGGGCCACCAGCAGTGCAAAGCTTGCTCAGGAATGGCAGCAGGCAGGTGTGAGTGCATCTGCACGCACTGTGAGGCGGAGACTCATGGAGCAAGGCCTGGTGTCAAGGAGGGCAGCAAAGAAGCCACTTCTCTCCAGAAAAAACATCAGGGACAGACTGATATTCTGCCAAAGGTACAGGGAGTGGACTGCTGAGGACTGGGGTAAAGTCATTTTCTCAGATGAATCCCCTTTCCGAATGTTTGGAACATCTGGAAAACAGCTTGTTCGGAGAAGACAAGGTGAGCGATACCACCAGTCTTGTCTCATGCCAACTGTAAAGCATCCAGAAACCATTCATGTGTGGGTTGCTTCTCAGCCAAGGGAATCGGCTCTCTAACAATCTTGCCTAAAAACACATCCATGAATAAGGAATGGTACCAGAATGTCCTCCAAGAACAACTTCTCCCAACCGTCCAAGAGCAGTTTGTTGATCAACAATGCCTTTCCAGCATGATGGAGCACCTTGCCATAAAGCAAAGGTGATAACTAAATGGCTCAGGGAACAAAACAGAGATTTTGGGTCCATGGCCTGGAAACTCCCCAGATCTTAATCCCATTGAGAACTTGTGGTCAATCATCAAGAGACGGGTGGACAAACAAAAACCAACAAATTGTGACAAAATGCAAGCATTGATTGTGCAAGAATGGACTGCTATCAGTCAGGATTTGGTCCAGAAGTTGATTGAGAGCATGCCAGGGAGAATTGCAGAGGTCCTGAAGAAGAAGGGTCAACACTGCAAATATTGACTTGCTGCATTAACTCATTCTGTCAATAAAAGCTTTTGTTAATCATAATATGATTGCACTTGTATTTCTGTATGTGATAAAAACATCTGACAAACACACATAAAAACCAGAGGGCAACAGATCAGGTGAAAATATAATATTTGCGTCATTCTCAAAACTTTTGGCCATGACTGTATGTCCCCCATTGTACTAAAAACTTAACAGATACTCCTCAAATCGCTACCGTTGCAGGCAGCTCCAATGTCCCATGTGGGTCCTTCCCCAATGACTTTTTATTCATGGATCATATGATGGTTAGCAAATCTCTGGTCTCAGTATTCATTTGCATGTATGGAACACAACCATTGAGTATTGGCTCAGGATAACACAAGCCATGATCGGGACATTATCAGTGAGGGACCAGAGGGGGACATCAGAGCTATGATAACAATGGGAGAGGCAAGTACCTATTAGTTGTTTTTATTTTAGATCAGTGTGCATAGTAGGCAAGTTTTAAGAGTATTAGGAAACCCCTTTAAGTGTTGTCTTCTTACAGAACCAGTGGGTAAGGAAGTAAATTGAATAATATTAAGGAGATACCTAAATTATTGCATAATATGTTCTAAACAGCTGTATTTGTATTGCCTTCTGCATATGATTTAGATGTGCTCTTTTTTAATAATGTGCAAATATAAAACCTCAAAAATTACACATTCAGTCTTAAAACAATACAATTTAGGATGAGTTTACACCACGTGTGAAGCACACCGTCTGAAAGGGACCCAACAAGGCCCAAGACTTTGTTGGGTAAATGTGCCAAAAGGCTGTCCTTTTGGCATACATCTGGCTAGGATGCAACAGGATGCTCAGTCACAAAATTATTGAAAAGTGAAGGCTGCATATTGGAAGAGAGGGCACTACAGCTAGAGGGTAATACATTAAAGAGAAAAATCAGTTCAATTAAATGCATGAATTGATTGCAGCCAAACGTATTCTGTTCACAGCATATGCACAGTGTTCACTTTCATTAACTTTTGTTTTTATATTGCTAACAACAATTTCACCTTTTCAAGCTTCAGGAAAAAGCTAGAAGAGCTGCTGGAAGCCATCTGAGTGGAGAGGACATAATGGAGTAGAGGAAACAGATCATCATCAGGGAGGTTTTCTAAAACATGCCCTGCCACTTCCAGAGTCCGGATAGCCTCATCTAGATGCTTCTCCTTGCATCTTTTTACTGTCGACCTGTGGAAAAGTGACCATAAATAACATGGCATGAAGTACAGTGATTAGCATAAGCACGTGTAAGAGTCATAATAACAGAGGTGTTGCATAAACAAATAGGTCAATTCCTTCATTTTTCAATAAGCCTTATAGAAAACAATATGATTAGGGCTCGTTCACATGGTGTTTTCACTCCGTGTCACATCCACTTTTTAGATCCATCTCTGGGACCGACAGGACGGACCCAGAGACGGATCTAAACAATTAGCAGTGAGAGTATCACAGAGGGATATGAGGAATACGCAGCGGCATTCACATGAGAGATCGCCGCTACGTGTTTCCATAGCGCAGCTCGGGGCCGTCTTTGAAGGAATTGCATGTCAATTCTTTCAAAGACGGAGCCGACAGGCAGGAGGGGAACACGCAGCGGCGATCTCTCGTCTGAACGTCGCTGCGTCTTCCTCCTAGCCCACAGTGATAATCTCACTGCTAATTGTTTAGATCCGTCCTGTCGGTCCCAGAGACGGATCTAAAAAGCGCTTGTAACACGGAGTTAAAACGCCATGTGAACAAGCCTTTAGTTGTTCACGGAGCACTAAACATAAAAAGCAAACCGAGGAAAAAGAACATCAAACTGAACCGCACATAATATCCTTATTTTCCTTGTCTGTTGGTACAAGGTCAAAACTTGAACGGCAAGATGGCTGTCAAGTATTTCCCAAAATTGTAATATAAAACTAATGAAGTAAACATACCTGCAGAATAAAGTGTAATCTGCTCGTTATTAGTTAGGTATCCTGCATGACTAATAAATACATAACCAAAAACACAAGCGTGTACAATACTGGCGCTACAAACACACAAAGTATAAACTCACAGAGTCACAGACAGCTTTACACTCACCCTGCCTCATAGGATTGTGGGTGGTTCTATAGCAGGGATTAGCATATTTAGCTCCCCTATAACTAGCTAAGACATTACAAAGACATAAGTGCAGGAGATTTAATCTTTAGTAAACAAAGCTCCAAGGAGTGAAAACAATTTCTTATCTGTAAACAAAAGCTAATCTTGTTAGAGATAGAGTCTGGTCCAGAATGAGCTCTGACCATGGTGACCTCACTCCCTGCTCTCTGTCTAATCAAGACGGGAGATATAGATGAGAAACTTGTGTGCCCTCAGAGCAAATAAAATTTCTCATCTCTTGACCAGAGCAATATCAAAAGACCATGTATTTAGAAAAAGTATTTGCCATTCCCTACATGTTGAAAGCTAATATTTGTAGTGAGAAAACCACTTTAAGAGACGGTACCAGATAAAATAATAATACACTAATCCTTAACTAAAATTGGAGAACAGATGTAGACAAAGAGTAATAAAAATCATGACTATTTGAACCATTAAGATAATAGTTAAAAATCAAAGAGAGTAATTAATGGTATAAACCACCTTTCCTACAAACTACTTTAGAGATGTCTAGCACGTTAAGGGTATGTCCACACAGCATTTTTTAAGTGTAAATTTACGCTTCGAAATCAGCTTAAAAAAACGCGTGATTAAAGGCGTTTTTTTGAAAGCGTATTTTGAAGTATATTTTGAAAAATCCTATCCCCACTGTTTCCTATGGGGATTTTACTAGCAAAAAACGCCTCAAGAATGGACGTCACTTATTTTTACGGCCGTAATTGCATTGAGAAAACTGCTTGCAATTACACTTGCAAAATACGCTTCGTGTGAATGACAAGGTGTATTTTACATTATAGTCAATGAAGGAAGATTAGAAACTTGTCTGAGGCCGATTTTGGACTGTTTTTCAGCACGTTAAATAGTCCAAAAAATGCTGTGTGAACATACCCTAACAAACAAGTTGAACACCCCTCCTGGCAGCGTCCTTAGGGCATGTCCCCACGGCACGGGTTTGCGGCCGGTTTTTCAGACGGTCTGCAAAACACCAAACCGGCCGCAAACGAGCACAACGGGGCTCTATGGAAAACCCGTGTATCAGTCCCCACTACACAGGTTTTCCGCCCGGCGGTTTGAAAAACCGCCGGCCGCCCGAAAAAGATTGAACATGCACATTCTTCCGTCCGGTTTTCAGATGGAATATGTGCTGTCAATGTGAAGGGGGCGGGTTTTCTCCGCTCATTGTGGAGAAAAGCCGCCCCCGTGGCCGCAGAACACAAACAAGACAAATACCGGTCGGATAAACCGACGGGTATCTGTCCTCTGCCGTGGGGACATGCTCTTACTCACACGTGCCGATTTTGCTTGTACCTAGTGACATCAATGGGGAAAGCCACGTCTGCCACACCAGAACGCTACAGCTTCTGGAGCTGTAGTGCTATTACAGGGAATCCCTGACGAAACATGCATACACTGAAGGAAAAAAATCTACAGTGAATATATACAATATTTTCAGTATGTGCATGATGCATACCCTTATTTCCACATATGTTTTCTGGTATGTGCTTGTCAAAAATTCATCTAGTTGTCTTGGACTTGTGGTACAGAACCCACACCAAAAACTCTGAAATTTACAATATGTGGACCCAACCTTATTTCCAGCCACCTTCACTAATTTTGTTTGCAAATGGTCTGAACATTGGTGTGGGACAACTGGACTCATCTCGTTTGTGTGTTGATGTCATGGGAGTGGTTATATGGTGGTAGGATGCCCAGGATTTTTGAAAGGGGGTGTCTCTGCCTCTGTGTAGTCAGATCAGCATGATTATACATAAAGGAGGAGCCTTAGAGGCAGCCATAGCGATAGTCATAGGGAGCATAGCTACAACATGCTTTGGTTTGTGACATTTTAGTAGTATTTGACTAGGTTTACACAGCAATTTGAAAATGCCAACCAAAATCCAATGGCAGTTTTCAAATTGCCGGACCGCGCCGCACCACCAGTTTTTGCGCAAAGAGCGGTGGTCAGATTTCAGATTCCAAGCGGCACAGTACATTGTGGCTGCGGGAATCTGACGTTGGTCCGGCGGAAAATACAACATGTTCTAAATTCTGACGGATGCTTTTCAGTTTATGAAAACATCATTAAAAAATCTGTGCTGAACAGACTACAGCATGGATTTTCTATTGAGGGATACACCGCGCTAAGTATGGTCAGATTTTCGGCGGATTCTAAATACTGAAAAAAACGACCGAAATCCAGTGCCGAGTAGACATAGGCTTTTTGAGGCAGCATGCTCTGGGTTTGGAGTTTTGACGATTTCCTAATGACTTCTTTATAGGATATGAAAAATAGCAGAAAAAAATGCTCGTTACAAATGTGAAAAATGTTGTAACTCATTTACTTGTTTATCTATAACAATCATTCGAAAATGCTGAAAAAAGAAGCCTAAGGGTTTAATCATACGATGGATTTCATCATGGAATTCAACACGGATGCAAAATCAAAATTCACATCCTTTTCGGTTGAATGGGATTTGTTTTCTGCCACAAAATTTAAATCCGCCATGCAAACGTGGAATCTATTCGGTTTAAACATCAGGTAGTATCAAAGTCTGTGCACGCTCCAACGTCCATGTCGATAATACAAATGGAAAGGTGCAAATTGTATACACTGATTCCACATCGGGTTTTTCTGCGTGAAAAATGGCAGTAACGTCGCTTTTCCTCTGAACTATTGTTACCAGAATGCATCCATAAATCAGGACAGAATGCACCACCGTTCTGCAGGCAAAACATCTTAATACAGTTGCTTCCTTATTGATACTGCTTCAGAAAAGAGCAAGAAGGCCGTGTTCACACGGCTTATTCAAGACGGAATTGCGAGCCGGATTGCGCTCGCAATTCCGGCTTGAATAAGGGGCGGGGGCGGGGGCGCGGCCCGCCGCCCCCATAGACTTGCATTATCCACGGCGCGGATTGCGCCTGGATAATGTGCAGGTCACTTTCTCCCCCCGCGGCGGATTCGCCGAGCGGGTAGAAGCGACGGAATCCACTGTTCTCTATGAGAGCAGTGGATTACCGTAATTACTGCGATGGATTGGCGCCGTACTGCAGCACAAATCCGGCGCGCAGTACGGCGCCAATCCACGCCAAAATAAGCCGTGTGAAAATGGCCTAAAGGATAAATGACATGATACCAATTGTATCAGTCACAGCATATTCTTTATGCAGATTCTGCTCTAACACAAGAAACGTTAACAGAGCTAATCTAATTGTGAACCTGTGTGTGTTCATTTACTGAGATTGCTGAGATTCGGTCACAGATATCTGCCACCCTTCTACTGAATCCTAGGGGTATGTTCACACGACGTATCGTGGCACACACAAGTATGTGCCGCAATACGCCTGCTGCTGAAAGTACGCGCTGGCCAGTGTGTACTTTCAACACTCAGTGACCGCACCACCTATTCAGTCCAGTATTCCCCGACATGTAAGTGCCTGAAAGAAGTGACGTTATTTGACATGGTTTGAGGTTGTAGGGAATGTTTGTCAGAAAACATATTTAGAGTATGATCACATCGTGTATTTGCAGGGTGTACTTTGGGGCGTAATTGTGCTAAAGTACACCCCACAAATACGATAAAATCATAGCACTCATTGCTATGTAAAACGAGTGTATTTCCTGGCGCCTACTTTCCCTCTATAAAAAGAAGCGACATGTCTTTTCATGTGAGGACATTACGCGCTGATAATACAAGTATAAAATCAGCATTGTCTGAACAATGATGCTAATTTTACATAGGGCACAGTGTTAAACACTGCACAGACAGTTTGGACACCAATTCTGGGAATGGAACCTACCCCCAGAGTCAGCGTCCAAACTCGTTGTGTGAACGCCGCGTTAGGTGTCTTTTCCCTAGGTAAGTGCTGCTTATGGATATAAGAATTAGCAGTACTCCATACTAAATATGGTCACGGACTGCAGGACACTCAGCTGTACTTGTTCAGCCCCCACCAAGCCAGCAGTGCAATGGCAGACATGATTATTAGGGAAAGTGACACTCCCTTCGAGAGAAGTTTTAATTGAAAAGAATATACACAATCAAGTCACATTATTAATATCCAGAGTAAACACCGTGTGCACCATGAGCAGCAGCTAGACAGGCAGGGAGTGATTCAGTGAGGTCCTGGGAGGTTGTCACAGGTATCTGGAGCCAGGCCGACTGCTGTGTATCCCACAGGATCTATAGAACAAACACAACAAGCAAGATGGTCCCACAGCTGCTCAATTGGGCTCAAGTCTGGGAAATTAACGGACCAGGGTAGTGCTTGGAAGTCTGGTTCATGCTCTTCCAACCAATGTCGGACATTTCAAGCTGGGTGACATGTCACATTGTTTTGCTGGAAGATCTCATCTGCCCCAGGGAAGACAAGCAACATGTATGGGTGCATATGTAAGGATGGATTCATACCCAAATCAGTTGAGAGGGTCTTCCACATGGAGGAGTGGACCCAGAGAATGCAACAAAAACATTCCCAAACCAGAACGCTCCCACCACCAGCTTCATTCCCCTGAGGGATGGAATTGCAGTGAGTGTTTTGCACTTGGAGATGCAAAACCGCCCAACCAGTCACAACTCATACATTTTGTGCTAACCCACAACTATTTGTTTTTAAAGAGGATCTACAGCGAATGGGAATATCAATGGGTTCAAGGTTTGCACTGCTGTATTCAAATCCTTTAATGGCAGAACTGGAAGGAACATACCGAGCAACATGCAGCTTCTATTCTTCCAGCAATGGTTGCAGGATGATTGTTCTCTAATGTTTTCTCGTCTGACATGTCAATATCCATCCATTCAATGGAGCAGAAAATGCGACTAAGGCCGGGTTCACTCAGCGTATAATGCTATACTGCTGCTATACGCCTGCTGTTGGGAGTACGTGGACTCCCACAGAGCTCCGACCCCTATACACACTCCCTTTCTACAGGTGCACAGTACATGCCAGGGAATATGCGGGGTGTATTTCGGGCACATTGCAGAGCAATTACACACTGAAGTACGCCCAACAGATAAGCCTTATTGGAGAAGGCAACCCTTGCCAACCAGTAGAGGTCCCACTCCGATACTAATGTGTAAATGGAAACCTTTTAAGCTTATGCAAGTTTGCTAGCAGAGGTGTAGTGTCCCTCCATCTGCTTGTAGCCACAAACATGTCTGAGAGCCCCTTGTTCATTGTGGCTCCACTGCAGTTTGTCGTCCGCCCTCATGCAGCTTTGTAGCCAATGTTCACCTGACATCAATGACACAAGGTGCTCTGCAGCTTCTACATTACTTATTCACAATGGTGACAACTGTCCACTCATAATAAACTTTCACTATACGAACAGTTCACAAATTTCAGAAATCCTGCCACCCTTGGCCTGAAAGCCAATAATCTTTCCTTTTGCAACTCTGATAAATCGCCCCTTTTACCCAATGAGGGATATGTGTACAGACAGCCTATCACACACCTTATAGACCCACCAAGCTAGCTCACTACATGACTTCCTTCATGAGCCAAGGGCTGTAGAAAGTGGTCATAATAATGTGACTTGACTGTGTAGATGCCATATATGTCTGTTAGAGGTTGAAGGAAAGAGTTGGGGGGGGGGGGGGGAGCTGATCTAGCTGTGGTCACTGTGTATTATGTAATAGGATAGATAGAGGTCAATTAACCCTATAGTCCCTAACTAATGGTACAGCCCAGGAGGATGCTGAGGACCGGTGCAGCGTGCTGTACCCTAGTAATGTATTGTGCTGCATGGTGATATAGCGCACTACATGACGGGACACTCACACGCTGAACTGCCCGAGCGCCACAGTCACCGAAGCCAGCGAAGGGAGCCCCCGCTCCTGATAGAAGGAAGCACAGAGCCCGGGTCCCTGCGGCATCTCTCCAGCACGTGCCATCCTGGACGTAGCCATCAGCTGGCAAACCATAGAGTTCACACTAGTAGTGAAGCCCGTGTTACACATCGCCATCTGGTGACGCGGAGGAAAACTGCACCCTGGATAGGAGCTGCACAGTTCACTATCCCTTCTGCTACATTCATCTACATTATGGAATATGGAGGCACTGGCTATACAGTGAATGGGGAGGGAGCTTCTTCATCTTCTCTTATAAAACATGCATGCTTTGCTTCTGTTTTGGGTGTAGGAAGCACGCAATGCACAAATGAGATGACAATAGAATGCAATGAGCATGGCACACAGCTGATTCTTCTTTTGTTTCACTTTTATTGTACTGAGGTTAATCAGATCTACACCAGCCCTATATGATAACACCTCATGATACTTTTGAGCACACATTTCATTGTTGATAGTTGTCATCAGACTTGGGGTATGATCACACAGCAGTGGTAAAATGCAGGTCGGATTCTGTTTAACCCCTTAACGACACTGGCCGTAAATTTACATCCCAGTGTCGGTAAAGGGCTCTGTAGCGGGATCCCGCTGCCGCAATTCCGCTTATTGCAGCTAAAACTTGTTGGTTGCAGTACAGGATGGTGCCAGCTCCATCCAGTGCTGTTTAACCTATTAAACGCCGTGGCAATCGCAGCCGCGGCATCTTAATGCATCAGAAACGGTTCCAATCAGCCCCCTTTTTGCCATTTTACAAATTAAAAAAATAAAGTAATAAAACATTTACCGTACACATTTGGTATCGCTGTGTCCGAAAAAGTCAGATCTATTAAAATACAACATCATTTATCCCATATGCAGAACACCGTAGAAGAAAAGAAAATTCCAAACGCCAAAATTGTGGGTTTTTTGGTCATTTCAGGTCTACTAAAAATTGGAACACAATTGTTCACAAAAGTAGTATCTATCCCAAAATGGCATCAACAAAAAGTACACTCAGGTCAATGGGTGGAAGTATAAAAAAGTTATTGGTCGGAGAAGATTGCGCTGCGGCACAAATGTAAAAAATAGAACATTTTTTATGGTATATAATGCACATCCTACATATTTGGTATTGTCGGAATCGTGTTAATCTGCAGGATACAAAGAACACAGGATTTATACCAGAGTTTTAATGTGGTAAAAACAAAAAAAACACTCCAACACAGCGCAAGTAAATTTTTTCATATTTTGCCCCACTTATAATTTTTTTGCGGTTTCCCAGTATATTCTATGGTACAGTAAATGGTCACATTAGAAAGTACATCTTGTCCCTTAAAATAAAAACCCTCATATGTCTATGTAGATGAAAAAATAAAAAAGTTGTGGCTCTTGGAAGGCGAAGAGGGAAAAACGAACGTGTCAACCAAAAAATAAAAACGCTCAGTCCTTAAGGAGTTAAAGAATTTGGCCGGTGTTTTGTCATATTTTGCATGGTTTTGGGGGACAGTTCTGTCCGCGCTTTGCAGATTCGCCCGTCCCACTTAACCATTGAACAGTACATCTTCCACGGAAGATTGTGCATGTTCCAAGTTTTTTGGACATTTTTCAGATTTAAACTCTGAGCTGTGTAAACTACAGTTCAGATTTTCTATGAAGTCTATGGGGATGGTTGACAGAAAGTTTTTAAATCTGAAAACCGTCTGAAAAAACATTTGAAGACCCTTAGGCAATGTTCACACGGCTGATTTCAGAACTGATTCACGTCGGATTTCCAACGTAAATACGTTCCGAAATCAGTTACAAATCAGTTGCAAATAAGTGCCACTAAGTGTGGCACGTATTTGGAACTGATTTTGCGACGGATTCACCATCCCCATTCATTATAGGTGGTGAATCTGTCCGGAAATAATTGACATGCACATTGTTTTTACGGCCGGATTGCGGCCGCAATCCGCAACGGAAATAAGTGTCGTCTGAATGACGACACGTATTTCCCATTAAAATCAATGTAAAACGGCCAATTACTTGTTTGAAACTGATTTCGCAACGGATTTGCGGCCGTAAATACGGCCGCAAATCCGTTGCGAAATAAGCCGTGTGAACGAGGCCTTACTGTGTGCACTTACCCCTATGGTCTTTTCACCAGATGTAGGATTGAAGTGTTATTGCTGAGAAGCATTTGAATGTCTTTCTTGTCAAATATACATCCACACAACTTACCTTTCACACATAGATATAATAGAGCATAGATCTGTAAACTTGATGATTAAGAAGAACTTGATGATTAAGAGTGACAAAATAATGCTGCTATTGATCATATTAAGTGCAAGTAAACTTTGCAAATATGATTCACATTTCAAGGTCCACAGAATTTCATCTGAAAGAGTTACATGGTATAGAATTTGTACCTTTGCTTAAGTGTATTAAAAGCATATAGTATTCTGTGTGGGTAAGATGAGGGGGCAGATAGGATATGCCATAATAATAGGATGGAGAGAGGGAAGAGTACCACCCAAACTGCTGGTTTTAGCAAGTCCAGTGACAGTATTTTACAGACAGAGCTGCCTGTAATCCAGCACAGTATTGGAAAGGGAACATTACCATGACTAGCTTCACTGTCTGTACATTATGCACAAGTTGAACAAACCAGCTTGTGCAGAGGGAACTGCCTGACACACTGATCATGTAAGAAGAGTGAAAGGAGTGTGGTCGTGTTAACTCCTGTATGCAGGAGAGAGACTTGCCGACACACCCTGCCTCTGAATGCCTCTGTCTTGATGCCTGGGAATCAAGGACAAGTGCACCTGATCCCTGAAACTACACGGCCTGATTTAATGTTTGCATGTCACTGGGCCGGTCCCTCTGCTCTACTATTTGGCCTTGTAAGTGCTGACGTGGGCCACCTATGCTGGGCTCCATTTGGATAAGCCGACCTGCTGCACATCACATTGGGGGAATGGGGAGAGAAGCGAGTTAATTATTTTTTTCTTTTTTACTAAAGGTGCCAGGACACCTACAGCCTATCTACCTATGTGGGGTCTACCTACAGCTACACCTACTTAGCTACGTGGGGCCCATCTACAGCCTACCTACCTGGGGCCCACCTACAGCCTACCTAACTAGCTACCTGGGTTCCACCTACAGCCTACTTACCTAGCTACCTGGGGCCCACCTACAGCCTACTTAGCTACCAGGGGTCTATCTACAGCCTACCTAACTAACTGAGGCCAATCTACCTAGCTACTTGGGGCATATCTACCTAGCGACCTGGGGCCCAGCAACAGCCTACCTACTTATCTACCTTGTGCCCACCTACAACCTACTTAGCTAACTTGGGGCCTGCCTACAGCCTACCTAGCTACCTGAGGCCTATCTATCTAGCTAGTTGGAGCTAAGCTACCTACCTGGAGCCTGCCTATCTACCTACCTAGGGACTACCTACCTAACTGGGGCCTAACAACTGCCTACCTAGGACCAATCTACTTACCTACCTCTAGCCTACCTATCTAACTGGTCTATCTACTTCCCTCAGGCCTCACTACTGCTTTCCTTACTGGGGCCTGTCTAACCACCTAGGGGCTATCTACCTAACTGGAGGAGGTGCTGAAAAAGCAAGGATTCTAAGATATTTGTGTCCAAATCTGCAGGGACGAGTGGTGGCCGGGAGAAGTCCTCCTGGAAATCTGAGCCAGATGCAGAAGAAAAGGGAAAGTGAACTCGTCACAGAAATGTCACCTGTGTGTCACAAGATGTAACTGCACTGTAATATCTGTAATCAGAGTCTTTATACACTGGTATCTACCACTATGTGGTCACTTTATGGTGGTAATATACAGTCTGCAGAGCGCCTGTGTACGCTAGTATTTACCACTATATGGCCTCTGTATGAAGGTAATTTACAGTCTACAGAGCCTGTGTATACTGGTACCTACCACTAGATTGTCACTGTATGGAGATAATATACAGTCTGCAGAACCTGTGTATACTGGTATTTACAACTATATGGTCAATGAATTGCGGTAATATACAGTCTGCAGATCCTGTGTACACCTGGTATCTACCACTATATGGTTACTGTATGGAGGTAAAATACAGTCTGCAGAGCCTGTGTACACTGGTATGTACCACTCTATGGTGACTGTATGGAGCTAATATATAGTGTACAAAGCATGTGTACACCATTATCTACTGCTATATAGTCACTGTATTGAGGTAATATACAGTTTGCAGATCCTATGTACACTGGAATCTACCACTATATGGTCACTATATGGAGGTAATATTGGTCTTTGTAAACTGATCTTTATTCAGTAATACTATAGTTCTATTATTCAGTCACTATGTGGAGGTAATTTGTGGCTGTGTTCTGGTGGTATATTGAGGTCCTTATGTAGTAGCGCTATTGGTTATGTTGGTCTTAGTATTGAGGGATGTGTTTGGTAGCAGTATTATGGTGATATCTATGGTGAGGTATTTGCTCCTTGTGCTATCTAGTAACTGTATAACTATTACACTACTGGTGGCCCTTATATGGTGTTGGCATTGGTGGCAGGTTTGGTGGTGACCATCTCGATGAGTATATGGTGCAGAACTCACAATTACTTTACTCAGATGAAGAACTTTTAAGTCGTATTTCCATCATACACATTGTGACATGCTTTGCTGTATTCAGAACTCCCATTAAAATGAATAGGAGAGTTCCTACCACTTCTCAAAATAGAGAGGTTTCAGGGCCCGCACCTATGACACAATGTTGTCATATCCTATTGATATACCATCAATTTGTGTAGTGGGGATACCCCTGTAAACTTGGCAAGTACAAATAACACATACGGTATATACAGTAAATAGATGTGCATATCAATGTGTACCACTGAAGGGTCTATACACAAACAACAGCTACTGTTTTGTTACAGCAAAAACTTTACTAATTTAAAGGTGTTTTGCCAAGAAGTGATTTCCTCAGCTAACAGGCTGAACTTGAGCCTTGAAAAGAGGGGTGTTGTGTTTCTGTGTTTAAAAAAACAAGTGCCTCCTTTGTGATGTCATTGTACCACCTTCCATGCACATTCCCGAGGCTCAGTCTTCATAGTTGAGCAAACATTGTTTTGCTAAATGACAGAGAATAACTATTGTGCACAAGTTAATGGGTTTTGTTTTCTCCCACTTATCTGCTCAGGAGAGAAGATAAGCTGGCAGGCAGCAGCATCTTTCATTCCTTCACGAACGGCTGCAGGGAGAGAGGGAGGGGGTATGAGCAGTAAGCCAAGGGAGCGTCTGCATTTTTACTCAGATAATTACACTACAACAAGTGGATTCTCTATAAAGGAGACAGAGACATTTTTCCCCAGTCCCTTCAAAGCTCTTTCATGTTCCCTGCCAGCAGATAAGGAGCGCAAACCACGCAAGTGCAGCCAGATCAGCTCCTGTCAGTGTCCTGGTCGTGTCTAATGTAAACTGTCTGGAAACTAAGGGCATCTAATTAATGCTGTAGCTGTCACAGGCTTGACTTTTTTTAATGACATATATTTAGAAAAATGATTAATTACCCATTTTGGAGGATCCCACGTCAATATTAGATCGTAGCAAAACCCCTTTAAGACAGAATGTTTGCTCTGTTAAGGGTTTATTACCACACAGTCTTCGGTGGTTGGTGCTGACAATAAGGAAACACTATAGCTCAGTCTTTAGGTTCAATTAGTTAAAGGGGTTTTGCCAAGAAATGAGTTCCTCACCTAACAAGCTGATAATCCCCTTTTGAGGCATGATAAAGGTGCGTTGTGTTTCTGTGTTTAAAAAAACAAGTACCTCTTCTGTGATGTCATCACTCCACCTCCAATGCACGTTCCTGGTACTCAGTCTCTGTAGTTGAACAAACATTGTTTTGCTAATCCACAGAGGAGAACTGTGTTGTGTACAATCTATATGCGTTTTATTTCTCCCTCTTATTTGCTCAGGAGAGAAGATAAGCTCAGTAGGCAGCCTTCTTTCATTCCTTCACGAACTGCTGCAGGGGAGAGGGAGGAGGGCTGAGCACAGAGCCAGGGAGCGTCTGCATATTTACTCAGAAAATTACATTACAACCAGTGGATTCTCTATACAAAAGAAACAGGATATTTCTCCCCAGTCCCTTCAAAGCTCGTTCATGTTCCATGCCATCAGATAAGAAGTTCAAACAACGCAAGAGCGGCCAGATCAGCTCCTGTCAGCTCCTGGTTGTGTCTAATGTAAGCTGTCAGGAAACCAAGGGCATGTAAGTCAGGCTCTAGCTCTCAGAGGCATCACTTTTTTAATGACATATATTTAAAAAGTGATTAAATACCCATTTTGGACGATCCCACGTCAATATTAGATCATGGCAAAACCCCTTTAAGTTAGTACTTCAGTGCTATTCACGCAGATAACCCAGCTGTCACAGATGACACAGATGTCACTGATGTCTCACTTTTGCTTGCGGAGTCTTCAGGCCTCAGCTGTTACTCCTGCTGCTCACACTCACTCAGCTTCATTAGCCATAGGCATTACCAGTGCACACTATCAACAATAGGTATCACATGAGATATTTCATGCCTGAAACAGCAGTCCACAAGTCAACACTACCTCTGCAGCCATAGCACATATTTTCTGGTGCTGTTGGCTCAGCACCAGCTTGCCTGTCCCTCTCACCTACTGTGCCAGTGGCAACTTGTCACACAAGCCAGGAAATTTTCTGTCTCTCTTGCTCACTACCCAGCTTAATACTATACTCCAAGTCTCATTAGAAGGAAGACCGTATTTGCCACAGCACCGGTTCTGACTCGACTGGATCCAGAAAAACTCTTCTACAAAGAGGTGGATGCCTCATCTGTGGGGGTTGGAATCAGTACTCATACAGAAGACTCCTACTGGCTAGACCATTAGCTGTGGTTTCTTCTCAAAAACCTTTTTTCCTGGCAGAAAGGAACTGTACCATAGGGGATCAAGAGCTGTTGGTCATTAAGCTGGCTTTAGAAGTGTGGTGCCATCTTCTGGAAGGAGTTTGACATCAGGTAAATATCTACACTGACCATAAGAACCTCCTCTGTCTCCAGACTTCACAATGGTTAAACCACTGGCAAACCAGATAGTTCCTCTTCTTCTCTCGCTTTGCTTTACTATTGCACTTTAGGCCTGCAGAGAAGAATGTGAATTCTGATGCCTTATCTCATTCCTCTCATACTTTTGGCCTCATTTCCAAGCCTCAATACATCGCCTGATTACTGCAGCTCCCGTCAACCTGCAATGGGTTAATTCAGAAAAATCTTTTGTTCACCCGGCATTAAGGAAATAAATTTTGAAATGGGGTCATTCTTCCACATTAGCTGGTCACCCTGGTATCTGAGTATCCCTGTTGCTGTTCTCTCATCATTATTGGTGGCCTAATCTCATCATGATGTCAAAGAATTTGTTCTTACTTGTTCCCGTAATGTCTTCTCAAGCCCTCCGGACTCCTTCATTCTGTGCCTATACCTGATAAGCTCTGGACCCATATAGCCATGGACTTTATTATGGACTTACCACCTTACTATAACAATACAGTCATTTGGATGGTCAAAGATCGTTTCTCCAAGATGTCTGCCTACAGTCGCACATCTCGTCTCTCATTTCTTTCAGCACATATTCCACCTGCATGGACTCATGGAATTCCTCTCTATATTGTGCCTGATTGAGGGGTTCAATTTGTTTCCAAGTTTTGGCGTGGACTCTGTTCTCGGTTCCAGGTCAAGTTGGACTTCTCCTCTGCTTACCACGGTCAAACCAACGCCATGTAGAAAGGGTGAATCAAGTCCTCGTAAATTATCTACGTAATTTCATTTTGTCTCATAAAGATAATTGGGCTGATTTAGTCCTTTGGGCTGAATTTCGTATAATCATCTTCATTCCAATTCTACAGGAACTTCCCCTGTCTATGTTGCTTACGGGCAACATCCCTGCCCCCGTTTTCTTGCCTACCACCTCTGATGTTCCAGTCGTGGATATTCAGGTCCAAGTTATCTCCACTGCTTGGCAGGATGCCGGACAATCTCTTTTGCAAGCGTCATCTTGAAATATGGCTCAAGCGGATAAAAAACGTAGATCTCCTTTGGTCTTCCATCCAGATGATAAAGTGTGGCTTTTGGCTAAGTATGTACACCTCAAAATTCCCAGCCTTAAGCTGGGCCCACACATCCTTGGACCTTTTAAAGTTCTGGAGCGTTTCAATTCTGTGGCTTACAAACTCTGCTTGCATCCAACTATGCGGATTTCAAACTCCTTCCACGTTTCACTCCTGAAGCCCGTGGTCCTCAACTGCTTCTCTCAAAAGACTGTAACTCCTCCCACTGAAGCTGTTGTTGGAGACATCTAGGAGGTACATGAAATCTTGGCGGAGAAAGTTATCAGGGGAAGTGGTTGAACCCTAAGGTAAGCTTAATGCTCCAGATCTTGTTCGGAGATTCTGGAAATCTTGAAGAGAGGCTTAAGGGGGGAGGAGGCTACTGTCCTGAACCATGCCGTTGTCCCCGCTCTGGACCGTGGTTGCGCTCATGTCATTCTGCTCCGGGGCTGCCACTACTTACCTCTCCCCACTCCTGCTCCACTCTGACCTCTGACTGCTGGCCGGCGCACACATATCCACACCCTAGAGTACACATGTTGGCTTTCTGAGATTTAAAGGACCAGCGCACCACTGACTGGATAATCATAGGGCAATGACTCTTTATTACTTCACTTCCCCCACGACTCCCTGCCAGTTGTTCGTGTGTTTAGTGTGAGCTTTGATTGTGTTCTTTGGTGTACTGACCCATCGCTTGGACTTTGACCTTGTTTGCCTGCAGCCTACCCTGACCTTATTACCCGGATTTGACTACGCATCTGTCTTACCCCTTTGTACTACACTGCACCTTGGCTGTCACCACAAGTGGTCACGTCAGGAGTAGCGATCTGGGAGTCCCCTGCAGCAATGTCCAACCGACCTTGTGGCAGGCACTGGTGAAGAACTGGGGGGCTTCTTAGGTTATGTTCACATGCCATTTTTTGGGCCGTTTTTTACCGAATTTCACGCACTGGAAAAGGGCCCAAAATCAGCCTCAGACAAGCTTCAAATCATTCCTCATTGAATATAATGTAATATATGTCTTGTCATTCACATGAAGCGTATTTCACAAGCATAAATGCGAGCCGTTTTTTGGATGCAATTACAACGGCAAAAATAAGTGACATGTCAATTCTTGAGAATTTTTTCGCTTGTAAAATCCCCATAGTCAACAATGGAGATAGGATTTTTCAAAATACACTTCATAAAACATCTCTAATCAGGCATTTTTTGTAGCTGATTTGGAAGCGTAAATTTACACTCAAAAAACGCCTTGTAAACACACCCTTAGACTCCACGCCCTGGCGTGGCTGATACTATCTTCCCTTCACTCATGAGAAGAAGTCACTCCCATCCAGGGGCTAGTCGCTAGGTGTCGCTAGGCTTGTGCCCCGCTGCCTTGGGCCTGGAGCGTTGACGATCTCTCCAACTGTATGCACGCTCGCTGGATGCACATACAGCTGAGGGCTTCCGTGAAGCAGAGAGTGAGCGCTCCCTGCTCCGCAGAGTTACCCGGCGAGCCGGCAGAGGAAGTGTGAGTATGTCATCATGCTTCCTGCGTGGCGTGATGACGTCACGCTGCCTGTGCCGCGAAGAAGACGGAGCCGAGCGGGAACTTCAGGGAGCGAGAGAAAGGTGAATACTGGTGTTTTTTTGTATGCCATATCACCTGCCTATACTGTGGCCATATATTAACTACTTATACTGTGGCCATATTTACTACCTAGACTGGGGCCATATGAAGTACCTATACAGGGGCCATAGGAAGTACCTATACTGGGGCCATATATTATCTACCTATACTGGGGCCATATGAAGTACCTATACTGGGGCCATATGAACTACCTATACCGGGGCCATATGAACTACATATACTCGGGCCATATATTATGTACCTATACTGGGCCCATATGAAGTACCTATACTGGGGCCATATGAAGTACCTATACAGGGGTCATAGGAAGTACCTATACTGGGGCCATATATTATCTACCTATCCTAGGGCCATATGAAGTACCTTTACTGGGGTCATATGAACTACCTATACTGGGGCCATATGAACTACCTATACTGGGGCCATATATTATGTACCTATACTGGGCCCATATGAACTAAATTTACTGGGGCCATATATTATCTACCTATACTGGGGCCATATATTATCTACCTATACTGGCGCCATATGAAGTACCTATACTGGCGCCATATATTATCTACCTATACTGGCGCCATATATTATCTACCTATACTGGGGCCATATATTATCTACCTATACTGGGGTCATATGAAGTACCTATACTGGGGCCATATATTATCTACCTATACTGGGGCCATATGAAGTACCTATACTGGGGCCATATGAAGTACCTATGCTGGGGTCATATGAACTACCTATACTGGGGTCATATGAACTACCTGTACTGGGGCCATATTAACTACCTGTACTGGGGCCATATGAACTACCTATACTGGAGCCATATTAACTACCTATACTGGAGCCATATGAACTACCTACACTGGAGCCATATTAACTGCCTATACTGGTGAGCCTATTAATTAATATACTGGGGCCATACTAACTACCTTTACTGGTGAGCCTATTAATAAATATACTGGGGCCATACTAACTACCTAGCTATATACTGGATGCCCTATTATCTATCTATCTATCTATCTATCTATCTATCTATCTATATGTCTATCTATCTATCTATCTATCTATCTATCTATCTATCTATCTATCTATCTATCTTTTCTGGGGGCCCTATTACCTACCTATATGTACTGGAGGCCCTATTACCTATCAATCTATACTGAGGGACCCTATTATCTATATCTCTATCTTTACTGGTGGAAATATAACCTATATACCTACCTACTGAGGAGACCTACTGTATATTTCTGATGTGCACCATTTTGTGGTTTCTCTTGCACTCTTTTCTACTTTTGATTATTTGATGTTGTGTATTACTTGTCCTCTTCTAAAATTGAAGCCTGTAGAGGCTGGAGATACCTGGACATCCTTATATTGGTCTGGGCTGGATGTAAAAGAAAACAAAATAGTACTATAATCAGAGAAGACATCACATGTGAGAGGATGTAATTGCACTAAAAACACTTATGCCAGGAGCGGTCATAAAAAGACGATGGCCTCTGTGCAAAAATTGTATATGGGCCATCTTATAGTACCTCCTTGCGTCTCTCTACCAATCATCCAGTAATTGTGGGCCATGAAATTAATTTCCTCACCTTCTTACAAGCTAGTTCAGTAGGAAGCTGCTTCAAGAGCGGAAGGGGGTCCCCCAACTATTAACCCCCTATTATGCAATACTTTAAAGGGAACCTGTCACATAGATTATGCTCTTCTTGCTGAGGACAGCACAAGCTAGTATCAGACATGCTGTTTCCAGCGCTGTGTCCCTTATTCTGTAAGATGCTGTAGTTTTAGAGCATTTAATACTCAAATCTTATTCATGAGCAGGTGCTAGCCACGCCCACGCCTATTCAAAGTAATAGGTTTATCAGTTGAGGTGGGCGGGGCCAGCCTCAGGTGGGCGTGGCATGAAAAAAAGGACTCTTTTCATGACTCTTTTCTGGCTGAAAACTGCAGATTTGAGCATTAAATACTCTAAAACTCCAGCATCTTACAGAATAAGGGACACAGCGCTGGAAACAGCATGTCTGACACTAGCTTGTGCTGTCCTCAGCAAGGGGGGGCATAACCTTTGTGACAGGTTCTCTTTAAGAGATTGCCTATTTGCATATCCATGTCCTTTATTTTCATGGACACACCAACAAATATAACGTTAATTGGATGGCTTCACCTCTGCTGCTATGTCTGCTACCTCTGCATTTTTGGGGGCCTACACCCCTAGTTGCAATATAAAAGCAGTCATTAATTTTTTTATTTGAAGGGGTTGAAAATCTTGTTTGTCTGTTGTGAAATGATTAAAAATAGAAAAAAAGGATCATACTCACTTTCCGGACGCTTCCGTTCAGTCATGGTGGCTGGCCATTACTTTCGGCTGTATCTGTCAACATTTATCTTTCACATGACTGGTTCAGCCAATCACAGGCCACACCAGTCATAAATGTGTAGAATCATACGGTTGAAGTGTGATGCCTCCAGAACACCCCACAACTTGGGCGTATTACAAAGTGGCACGGGCACCTCATAATGCGCTAGTTTTGGTGTTCGTCTGCTCATACGTCTAGAGAACAGGGCTGCGCCAGTATTTGGGTTGAAAGCACACCAGCATACTGGCCCAGCCCCGTACATACATATTGCCCTATGTCTTTAGCTTATAAATTCACATATTTACTTTACATTAGAGCAACTATGTTTGTTGCAAAATATTTCCACACGCGTGAGACATTCTATGATTTCACATCTTTCTCGTTTTGCTGGAATATTACAACGATCTTATCAAAGTATACAGCTCCCAACTTAATCCTCCCCCCTCCTTTTATTACCCTGAGATAACTCAAATCCTTTTGATAGATCTGCTTCTAAATCCCTTAATTCCTTATACAAAGGGAGAGACATTTGTTCTATTTTTCAACACTGAAATCTGTAAGTGAGTGTGATATCTTTTCACCTACCATTTGTTGTATGTGGTTAACTTATGAAATTCATTGCTTTTTTGGTACCTCATTGCAGAAAAGAGTTAATAAAAACTAAAATGAACTGGAAATGGTCATAACTGTAATACATAGCATAGCTACTACTAGGTGTATGGCATAGTGATGTACAAAGCCATGTAAACAATGAAGAGGCAGTACACAATACTCATCCAGGCACCATGGCCCACTTAAACTGCCGATAGCAGGAGTGTCGAGAGCCATACCCAGGGGCGTAACTACCGGGGTAGCAGACGTAGCAGCTGCGTCAGGGCCCAGGCTCTTAGGGGGCCCGGGGCAACTGCTAACACATCTGCTGCCCCGGTATTTCTGCTCCTGCGCCCGCCGGGAGTGAACATAGTTCACTGCCGGTGGACGTGGAGCTGCGGGGCCCGGCGCATCCTGCCTCTGAACGCCCGGGTCCTACGGCCCGAGTGTTCAAAGCAGGACTGGCCGGTGTTAGCTGCCGGAACTCCGCTCTGCTAATGAGCCTGCTAGGCGCAGGCGCCGGCCCACAGTTCTGACGTGGGCAGCCCTCTGCGCTGAGCACAGACTGGCCGGGAGCTGAGCTGCGAAGGAGCGTAGGGCAGGTACGTTTTTTCTTATTTTTTAATATTAATGAACCCTGCCCTAACCCTGCCTTCCTATATATAGCCCCCAAAGCCCTGCCTGCCTACATAGCCCTTCCTGCCTATATATAGCCCCCCCAAAGCCCTTCCGGCCTGTATATAGCCCTGCCTGCCTGCATACAGCCCTACCTGCCTATATATAGCCCTGCCTGCCTGTATATAGCCCTGCCTCCTGTATATACCTACCTGCCTATATATAGCTCCCCTGCCTATAAGCCCTGCCTGCCTATATATAGCCCCTATAGCCTACCCTATGCCCTGCCTGCCTATACTGTATATAGCCCCTATAGCTTACCCTATGCCCTGCCTGCCTGTATGGGCCCCCTATAGCCTACCCTAAGGCCTGCCTACATATATGACCCCTATAGCTACTTATACCCTGCCTGCCTATCTATATGGGGCTCTATAGCTCCCAAAACTCTTCCTGTCTATATGGGGCCCTACACGCTACCTAAACCCTGCTTGACTGCCGATATGGGGCCCTATAGCTACCTAAACCCTTCCTATGTGGGGACTCTATTGCCTACCTAAACCTGGCCTATCTGGGGCCCCCTATAGCCTATGTAAACTCTGCTTGCCTAAATGGACCCTATATAGGGGGGCAAGGAGTGAGGTTCTGGAAAAGTGAGGATTCTAAGATATTTGTGTCTAAATCTGCAGGGACAAGTGGCAGGGAGAAGTTATCATGGCGGTCTGGACCGGATGCAGAATAAAAGGGAAAGTCAACGACTTATCAGAAAAACGTCACCAGTGAGTCACAAGATTAAACTACACTTTAATCACGTCTGCAGAGGCTGTGTACACTAGTATATACCACTATATGGTCACTATATAGCAGTACTATCGGTCTTTGTAGACTGATCAGTTATAGAGTAGGGGTATTATTCAGTCACTATGTGGTGGTAATTTGTGGTCATCTTCTGGTAGTATAATCAGGTCCATATGTAGTAGTATTATTGGTAATATTGGTTTTGGTATAGAGGATTTGTTTGGTAGCAGTATGATAGTGATATGTATGGTGAGGTATTTGCCCCTTGTATTATCTACATTATGTAACTGCATGTTCCGGTAAAGTAAATGTTTGTGGTCGGGGAGGCGGGCGCGGGGGGGGGGGGGGGGGGGTTAGTGGGCCCCATCCAAAAGTTTGTTATGGGGCCCAGGCTTCTCTAGTTACGCCCCTGGCCATACCTTATTCAATATGATATTGATGGGCCATCAATATTACAGTCCTGGAAAACCCCACTGTTTTATTCACTAATTACCCTAATGCAAAAAATACCTAACCTTCATCACTATGATAAAACTTTATTTTTATTAATTCACATAAAAAAATTAATGAACCCTCATCAACATTTTGTTTAAAAATTCATAGTATCCTCTCTGACCACATCCTATTGTATTAGCATTTATATCAGTATAACTTCTACATACAGCAAGGTATGTATACTTTTAACGATGCAACACCTTTGGTTGTGTGACTGCAGGTACAGTGGGTTGCAAAAGTACTTTGTGTTGCTCTATCAACTAAAATTTCATTAAAATACTGTCACGGACGCGGTAGTGGATTCACTGGACCAGCACAAGCGATGGCGTAAGCCACGCCAGGGAGCAGAGTCTAAGTAGGTCCCAGTTTTCTCCAATTGTCCATTTGTCTGCAGGTGGTAGGCCGAGGAGAAATCCAGGTTCACCTGCAACCGAGAGCAGAGGGCCCGCCAGAACCTAGACACGAATTGGACCCCTCGATCCGAGACAATATGCTGGGGGAGTCCGTGTAGACGGAAGATATGGAGAAAAAACAGGCTGGCCAAACGGGGAGCAGATGGTAGACCTGGCAAAGGGATAAAATGTGCCATCTTCGAAAAACGGTCCGCGACCACCCAGATGACCGTGTTGCCCGAGGAGGGAGGAAGATCCGTGACAAAGTCCATTGCCAAATGAGACCAAGGGGTACTGGGGATGATGAGAGGTTGGAGTAGACCCGCTGGTTCGTGGCGAGGGGTCTTGTCACGGGCACAAGTAACAAAGGACTTCACGAATTCCCTGACGTCCTTCGCAAGCTTCGGCCACCAGTAAAAACGGGAGATTAGGAGGAATGACTTGCGAGCTCCTGGGTGACTGGCCACTAGAGAACAGAGCGCAGGACGGACGTAAGTCTTCTCTGGAGGCACCGGAGCTGCAGAGATCAAGCGTTTGGGAGAAATTATATGCTGAGGAACGGCCTCCTCCCCCAACACATCAGAGACACGGGAGAGCGGGTCAGCCCTGACGTTCTTCTCTGCAGGTCGAAAATGGATCTGGGAGTCGAAGCGCGAGAAGAAAAGGGACCACCTGGCTTGATGCGGATTGAGGCGTTGGGCCGATTGGAGGTACTGGAGATTTTTATGGTTGGAGTTAAATGGTGATGGGATGCCGAGCTCCCTCCAGAAGATAACGCCATTCTTCCAAGGCCAGTTTGATGGCCAGCAACTCCTGATCCCCGATGGTGTAATTCTTCACCGCTGGGGAGAAAGTCTTGGAGAAGAAGCCACAGGTGACCATCTTGCACTTAGGTCCCTTCTGCGTGAAAATTGCGCCTGCCCTGACCGAGGAGGCGTCCACTTCCAGAAAGAATGGCTTCTTGGTATCAGGTCTGGTCAGGACGGGTGCAGAGACGAATGCTGCCATTAGTTGAACAAATGCCTTTTCGGCCTCTGGCGGCCACTGCCTAGGGTTGGTGTTCTTCTTAGTAAGTGCTATAATAGGCGCCACCAACATAGAGTAATGCGGAATAAACTGCCGATAATAATTAGAAATGCCTATGATGCGCTGTATGGCCCGTAGGCCCACCGGCCTAGGACATTGCAGAATGGCCGACAGCTTTGCAGGATCCATCTGTAACCCTCGGTCCGAGATGATGTAACCGAGGAACGGGAGGCTGGTCTGGTAGAAAAGACATTTCTCTAATTTGGCATAGAGGTGGTTGGCACGTAGTCGCTCCAGCACCAGGCGGACATGGGAGCGATGAGTCTCCAGATTAGCAGAGAATACCAAAATGTCGTCCAGGTAGACCACGACACAAGTATAGAGAAGATCCCGGAATATATCATTCACGAATTCTTGAAAGACTGCTGGGGCGTTGCACAGACCGAAGGGCATGACGAGGTATTCGAAGTGACCATCCCGTGTGTTAAAAGCAGTCTTCCACTCATCCCCCTCTCTAATGCGGATGAGGTTGTAGGCCCCTCGCAGGTACAATTTGGAGAAAATCTTTGCTCCATGAAGCCGGTCAAACAGTTCTGTGATCAACGGCAGAGGATATCGGTTCTTAACAGTGATTTTATTAAGTCCCCGATAATCGATACACGGCCGCAGGGAGCCATCTTTCTTCTGCACCAAGAAGAATCCTGCCCCAGCCGCAGAGGAGGACTTGCATATGAACCCCGTCTGGAGGTTTTCCCGAATGTAGGTTGACAGGGCTTGGGTCTCTGGCACCGACAGAGGGTAGACCCTGCCCCTGGGAGGACTGGTTCCTGGTAGTAGGTCGATCGGGCAGTCGTAGGGGCGGTGAGGCGGAAGAGTCTCGGCCTGCTTCTCAGAGAAGACATCTGCATAATCCCAGAATTCCGTGGGCAGACCTGGCAGAGGCCTGGAGGACGGCTGGGAAGAAGCGGAGCGCGCCGGGCGTGGTGCCACCAGGCAAAGATTCCGGCAGTCAGGACCCCAACGCACAACCTCGCTTGTCTTCCTCTTGCCTCTCGGCGAAGCGTACATCTATGCGGGTGGCCAGATGGATTAATTCACTTAAGGAAGACGGCAGATCTCTTGCTGAAAGGGCCCCCTTAACCCTGCGGGAAAGGCTTTCTAAAGGTGGTGCACTGGGCGGCATTTTTTCCGGGACAGCCTGCGCCAGGGCGACCGGGGTTCAAAAGTGCCGTCCCCCGCAAAGATGCCGCGCTGGCCCTCGAAACCTGCGAATTCAAAGGGAAGGCCCTGTACCGCACCCACCGGTCGTCCGTCCCATAGGGGTTACCCCAAACCCAAAGGGGCCTTTCCCAACACCCCAAACTGACCACGAACGCCCCCTTTTTCGAACTCTCAGTGGGGACCTGGGCCGCCATTAACCAATGTGCGGGAGCACTGGGTAAAAACCCCCGACCAGCTTGGATCCCCCTCGAACTGGAAGGAAATGGTAGTCGATTTGGGGACCCCCCTGTTGCTGGGGGAAACAGCTGAGGGGAGGTGTAGACACAGGGGGCGATGGCTGCGCGCTGACCAAGAACTGGGAACATGGAGGTCAGCGGGTTTCAGTTCTGATTTGTTGTCAATCTGCTCACTGTTAGCCACGATAGGGTGAATCTGCATCCCCGGGGCGGGGCACCTGGCGGGATCCAGGGCCGGGATCTTACTGTCACGGCCCGGTAGTGGATCCACTACCGGGGCAACGATGGCGTAAGCCAGGGCGGGGAGCGGGTCAAGTAGGTCCCTTTTTCACCGATTTTACCAGGTCGTACCCCTGACGGATTCTTGGTGGCAGCCGGTAGCGGGGACAAAATCTAAGGCAGGCCGTAAGGTCGGACAGGCGCAAAGGTTCGTGTCGTAGATAGCGAGAAGGTGCGGAACACGGCAATCAGGAAAGACTAAATAATCCCTTTCTCGATAGGCAATGGGCCACTAAAATTGTGGGAGGGGGGGGAAGCGCCCAGGTAATAAAGGCACGCTGGGTAATTAACCAATTACCGGGGCGCGCGGGCCCTTTTAAATGTCACAGACCGGTGCGCCCTAGAAAGGGGGAGGGTGCCTGGGCAGAGGAAATGTGGACAGTCAGGACCCGCGGCCAAATTGGGGCGCACGAGGCGAGTGGGGCCCTCCCCCCGACACTCCGGCAGCGGCGGCACTCGCTCCTGAAGCCGGGCCACCGGCAGGGTTGCGAAGGCGCCCGCAACCCTGCTTGCGGGCTGCGGCACTAATCACAACAAATACAATTAAGTTTGTGGCTGTAACATCTAAAAATGAGGAACATTTCATTAGTTTTAAAAGTGAATAATAAAATGAATTTTATCAGGGTGGGAATAAAGACTTGTCTCTACAAAATAAAGCTTTAAAAATTTTGGGGGGAAACTTAAATTAAGATTTTTTCTAAATACATGGTCTTTTATATTATTTTTGGGTCAGGGAATAAAAAAATTTTTTTTGCTCTGAGTGCACACAGGTTTCTCGGGTTACCATCCGCCTTCCTTCCTATTAACAGAGAGCAGAAAGTGGAATCGGAGGACGGAGGGCAATTTGAACAGTGTGTTATCTCTAATGAACAAAGGAGATTAATTAATTTTGATAATTTACTTTGTGTTCTGTTGTGTACTTTGTGTTATGTAGCCCTCTGCACTAAAGTTTATATCTCCTGCAGTCATGTCAATGCAATTAGAGGAGCCTGGAATACAGAGCTGATATGCTAATTACTGCCATAGAACCACCCACAGCCTAACCAGGAAGGGTGAGGAAGCATCAATCTGAAGCTGCCTGTGGCTCTGGAAAACAACATGGTAAGACAACCCCTTTAAGTATTTTCTTGCAATTAGCAAGTGATACTGTTATGACCGTTTTTTTTTTTTTGTTTTTTTTTTAAAAATATTTTTTGCTTTTTAAAATAAAAACATGAATTCTACATGTTACAATTTCGTATATGAATCACAGTCTCAAGGCCATGTCCGAGATAAAAACATCACATACAGATAAAAAAAATCAGCATACAGAAAAAAGCAAATAAACAAGAAAACAAAGTAACCTTAACAACTGCTATTCCCTTTCCTCCCCCCCGGGAAAAAATTGTTACATTTAAATTGCTCGGGGGGAGTCTGCGATTCACACCTGCAATCTTCCCAGCGTACCACAGATCCCTCTTTGCAAAACCACCTGTACCAAAAACCCTGCATGAGACTCCAATCCCCCCCCCCTGTCAGGTAATGTGACTCTAAAAAAGGTTCTCCACCTCCTGAAGAACCCCCTTTGGGGGCTCTTTGGCCTCTCAGTTTCTAACCTGTGGCATAAGTATCCTCTAACTGTTTTTTTTACCCCGGGAGAGGAGGAAGGGGGTTTTACCCAAAGACTGCAAGGCTTCTCTTCCCGCCAAGAGGGGCAATAAAACTGTTTCCGGGATAACCAGTGGGATTAACGCTCCCCTGGCCCCTTTCCCTCGCCAGCCAAGGCCGGGAAAATAAAAAATCAAAAGCCATAATGTTTCCCCGGGAACCCCCAAAGTAAAGACTAATATTTGGAGGACAGTGCCCCCAGTAGGTCTGTGAAAGCACATTCCCATAACCATCCAAGATCCTTTTTTGTTGGCCAAAATTGGGACAATGCTGTAATCTATCGGGGGAAATTTTTTGGGGGGGGAGAGATTAAAAGCGTAGATGGCATTATTTTAAAAACTTAAAATAAGTCTCGCCCAGGTTTCACAGATAATAGTTTACTATGGCCACGAACCTTGGGGGATCAGGTCTGGGATCTGGTCATTCCTCAGTCCACGCCAAAGGGAATCCTGTAAAGCGACTCGCTTCTCACCACCCTCTCATATCGGCATAAAGTCCCGACAGGGAGCCAAATCCTTTGTGTGGTGACAAAATATCGAAATCATTGGGATGGTCTTTTGGGAGACTCCTATCTACCGCTACAGAAATAAAAATTGATAGGGGGCCCAAAGAATTGATTCCGGAAGGGAGAACTTCTAAAATCATTTCCAAAGGCCTCAGCCATCGTGCAGTGCGGGTGCATAAACTGCCCCACTGTTACTAAGCCACCTCCCTCCATCTCCGAAACTTTGGGGTTGCTCTTACCCAGGGAAACTCGGGTGATTCCAAAAGGCATATTTTTGGGAAAGAGCAAAGGGAAAAACCTAAGCGTTTCCCAGCCCCTTCCGACAAGAATCGTGTCCCTGAAAATGGGAAAACTGTGAGACGTGGAATCTCTGCCGAGAACTTGTCATGGTGAATTCCAAACAATTTAAAAAAGGGTTTGGATCTTTCGGGAGCTAATAAAAAACAATTATAGTTTGGGTTTCGGAAAGGGGGGTCTTTGGGACCCAGGGTTTTTTTCCGATTGCCAGATTGGAAAGTGGGGAAGGGAAATTTTTTCCCTAAAATGAGGAAAATTGGCTTCTCCCTCAGGGGGTTTTTTTCCCTTTCCTCGGGAAAAACCTTAGCACAACGGGCTAAAACTGGATGGACGTCTCTTATTTTTTTCGGCCTTACAAACTATGAAACTATGACAGTTTATGAAGAGGGGGAGCTTGGGGTATCTAGTGTGGAACAAGCTTTGGGTCCCCCGGGGAAAACATTCCCTCTCTAATCCCAGTTCGAGAAGCGAATTGGCGCTCCAACCATCGAGCATGTTGGGCCAAACATGCCAGATTAAAAACCCTAACATCCGGGAGTTTTCAACCCCCCCACCAACTGGTAATATTAATTTGTGAAGAGCATGCTTGGCTTTTTCCCACCCAAATAAAATTTAGAAAACCATGAGTTATTTTATTAATGCCGTATGCTTGAAAAGGGGGGGAGTGTCTGTAGGGGGTATAGAAGCTTTGGGAAGCAGACCATTTTTAGGGCAGGGACTCCCCCCTTTCAAGAAAATGTAACTGTCCATCCCTCAAGTTTTGGGAAATTTTTGCGATGGGGGGGGGGATTTTTAATTTGTACATCAAGTCCGGAGTCCTCCAATTTTGATGCCCAAAAAAGTAAAATAACCCGGGGGCCCGGATCTTCCAACCCCAAATACTAGCCCTTTGGGACCTAGACAATCTGGGGCCAATTCTATACCGCTTTAGATCATTTACTTTATACCCTTATAATGTCCGAAGTGTTGGGGGGCAGCTACCACGGGGAAGGGGTGTTCGGGGGGTCCCCAAATAAACAATATTGGGTCTTGGCAAATAAAGCATTTTTCCACCTCTTTGTCTCCTATTCTTTTCCCGAAAAAGGGGTGGGAGTCCTCGAGCAATCGGCCGGGTTCCAATGCCAGGTTTAAAAAGAAAAGGGGGAAAACGGCATCCCTGCCGTGTAAAATTTCTGAAGGAGAAATTTTGGAAAAGGGGAAGCCAGGTGTGGTATTTGTGCCGTCGGTTTGTAGAGGCAGAAGGGAAAGACCTAAACCCCCGTGACCCCCCGGGCGCCCAGAACAATCCAAAGCCATCCCGCGGACGTTTCGAAGGCCTTTTCGCGCCCAAAGGGCCCAGCAAAACGGGCTTTCTCCTGGAAAGGGGATTGGTGGGAATTCTCTCAAAACTGCAAGTACCTTCCTGATGTTCCCACCGCGTTTGTCCCTTGATGAAGCCTTTCTGGAGGGTCCGATCACTGCGGATAAATGCGCAAGCCGTCGGCCATATTTTGGGGAGAATCTTTTGATCAAAATCTATAAGGTAGGGGCCCAAGGGGCGGTTAGAAGGGTCCTTTCCTTTCTTTTTGGGAGAATTTTGAATAACGTTTTTTGATTCCGGGCGCATTTTCCCGGTTTGCAGTATCCAATTATAGTATTCAGTGAGGATAGGGGTAATCTGATCGCTCAGGATCTTGTATATCTCGCCGGAAAACCCATCGGGTCCAGGGGCCTTGCCTGTTTTCAAGTGGCGAATGGGCCCTCTTTACCCCTCTTCGGTTAGTCCCGCATTTAGTTCCTCTTTCTGAAGATCTATAGGGCGGCAAATTGTTCTTGAAAGGAACCGTTGGGGCCCCTCCTCGCCTGAGTTGTCCCTCAGAGGAGTACAGATAACATGTTTTTTGCCTGAGCGTTCATTTGATCCCTTCGGGGGATAGTGATGTGCCCTCCGGGGGTTACAAGGGGGTGAAGGCGTAGGTTTTTTGTTTAAGCTCCCTTCAGGAGCCGGGAAAGGATTTTTTCCCGGGGTTTAATTCCAACCTGAAAAGGGTGGAATGGAAATGTTTCCTATGTCCCTCCTCCTTTCTTTCTGCCCCCAAAAATTAAACCCTTCGGCCCCCTTTCCCACTTTTGTCTGTGACCCTCGGAGCTGTCCCCAAGAAAGGTCTGGTAAGTCTCCCTAACTTTCTCCGATGCTTTCAAATAGGCTCCCTTCAACCTCGGCTTGTACACTGAGGTGTGGGCCCTTTAAACCGTCCTTAGTACGCTTGCAGTCATCCAATAAGCGAAGGGCGTTTTTGATGGGGGGAATTTTCAAAGGGAAAATCGCCACCATTCCCAACCATCTCCAAAAACCTCTGCCCTCGAGGTAGGAGGGGAACTTCCATATGAAGTCTGAACCCCTTGGGAAGGGTTCCGACAATTCTAAGGAGACGGGGAGTGGGCAAGATGACCTTCTAAAATTTTTGGGTTCTTCAAATTCTGGATTGGGGGAGTATCCGGACCAAAGGTGGCCAGTTTCCCTTTACCTGTTGGTTACCGGGGGAGTAAACTGAAATCAGGTTTATCAGGGTTTCTCTCCCTCCAGCAGTCATGGGGGCAAAAAATCAACAAGATGTTTCATACTCCGTCCCGTGCGGTGGACTCCTGCAGCTAAGGGTTTATGTTGGCCCCCCCTTCTATCCCCCACCGGGTCAAAAACCACATTTATAAAAAAATTCCAATGATCGGATTGCGTCTGACAGCGCCCATCCTGTCTTCACTCCCCAAAAAAAACCCGATTAGGCCGTTGGGGGCCCCAAAAATTGAAGATACTGAGGTCATGACCACCCCACTTAAGACCAGTGTGAGACTCTACCCCTCATCAGGGCAGGGGAACCCGTTTTAAAGGGAATTTTTTTTTGGATAGGGTAATCACCCCCCGTTTTGCCATTCTCCGGGAGCCCAAAAAAGGTCCCACCCACAGCTTCTCCAGCGCTTTAAAAAATCGCCTTTTAAAGGGGACTCCTGCAGAAGGACCAAATCGGGAGGAGCCTTTCAAATGGCGGATCACCTTCCATCCCTTATTTGGGGAGGGAACCCCTTTTATGTTCCCCAAAAGACATCGGGATAATATGAAACCCTCTTTCATGAAAAGCCGTGGAGGCACAGTAAATGGGGGGCAAATCTGCTCCATTTCCACACGGGGAGCCTCGGGCGATATTTGGGGAACAAAATTTTAAGGGAAAAGGAAAACGCATGGGAACCAAAATAAAACTTATAAACCATTAAACTTAACACTGGGACTGAGCCAGTTACCGCCTGTCTTTTACAAAGGGTGGGAATGACGCCGGGGGGAGGCAGTCATTGCTCCTCCCTCTTTTTGGGAAAGGGCTTTTCCCTTTTTTTCCCTCGGCATGAAGCGGATTTCCACAAATTTTTTAAAAACAATGTCCCCCCCTCACCCACCGGCAAAACATTGTAAAAAATTTTTAAAAATACTAATTCTTATAGACAGCTATACAATATAAAATTTGCAATCGTAAAGGGGCAAAAGACCCTTTTAAAAACAAATTTTACTTGCCCCTTTTAAAAGGGTTTGGGCCCCCGGGTAGAAAACAAAGTCAAATCCCCAGACCTAACCTGAACCTGACGAGTAGAAGGTCAACCGTCCAGTCCGGAGTTTAATCACCCGCTGTCCCTTTCCCTTTGGGAAAGGGGGAGGTCGGGGGAGGTGAGGGACCAAGAGGGATCCCGTTTCCGTTCCCGTGTTCTCTGTTAGGTGGGACACTGCCTTTGCTTCCATGTGAACGGGGGGACAACTGAAAGGGGTAAGGCCTCCTTAGTCGCGGGGACCCCATTTTGGCTCTTCCGATGATCTGGGTTTTTTCTGTAGAGGGGGGTCCCCCCGAGGTCCAAGAAATCACGTAAACCCTTTCTGCTTTCGCTCGGGGAAAAGAGAGTCGGGAGGTCCTCTGGGTCAAGCACTTTGAGGTAGCAGGAAAGAGGATCTGAATCTGATCTTTGGCCCGGAAGAGGGTTTTGATATTCCACTGAAAACTCGCCCTCTGCATACCTCAGCCAAAAAGTCCTCAATATAAACTTGTGACCCTGGGGGGAATGGCTTATTGAGCCAAAAGGTAGGCTCTCAAATCTCGGGTTTTAAACATTTAAGTCCCGGAATTTAATGCACCGTTCGGGTTCCTGTCGTTGTTGGGACTTGGCGCTTTGGGGGCGGCCATTCCGGGCCCCTTTTTTTGGGGATTCGCTCTAGGCGGGAAACTGTGGTCAAAGCCCAGGGAGCTTAGCTCCTTTGGCATAGAGGTTGGAGAACGCGCTGTTTGAACATTTCAGGAAGACCCACCCCCTCAAGTTCTCCGTCTGGAACGATTCTCGAGGTCTTCGTGCGCTTGCTGCCAACCAATTGGGCCTTTTGGGACAGAGCTTCAGGGGGGGCATTCAGGGTGCGTTGCTGTCTCCAGTCATTTTTTTTTGTCTCCAGTTCCTCTATTCGGGCAGAATGTGTTGCACGTCTTGCGTAATTTTTGCTAAGGCTTGGTAGTAAAATTTCAGTGCCGCCTTGCAAGTCGGGGGGAAATTTTCTCACAACTTTTCCCGGGCCACAACTTTTTTAACAATGGTGAATTTGCACATGTCTGCAGAAGGCGATAGGAGGAGAATCTTGAGCTCTGAAATCTGCTGCGTTGCGCTTTGCTCCCCCTTTATTTCCCCCTGCAGTGCATGTGGCTAAAACGCATTTTGGCTGGGGGGTGCATTGGCTGTTTTCCCCTCCAGATTTTTTGGGCGCTGCGGGCAGGTATTCTCCCTCAGGGAGACAAGGCCCGGTGTTTTGGGGGAACCGTGGGCCCTTGTGTTAAATGCTGGCAGTTTCTGGGAAAAAATCTTGCCTCTGCCGGATCTGTAAGGGGCCGTGCGTCCCTTTGAGCCTGTTTGCTGCTGCGCCCACCATGGATTTCCCCTGTTTTCACCCCAGTTGATCACACAGGGCCCCCCTTAACTTATTCCCGTATTGCGGTAGGGGTGCAGGTTATAGCCCCCTTTTTCCCCCCCAGACCGCCCGTCACACCTCAAGCGCCCCCCCTTTCTGTGATCCGATGCAGGCCCCAGCTGCGGACCCCCTCGACTCCTGGGCGGGGCCCCCCCCGTTACTTGCAGGCGGAAGCGGGCGGGTATCTGCGGCGCCCTAAAACCCGCGACGGCCCTTTCTGGCGCTCCAGGTGTGGCCCTGATCCTGCGGGTCTCACCATGGTCGCGCCTCGTGTCTCCTGACATCTCCGCAGGGGGGGGCTGCGGGGGGGGAGCAGCGCCCTCGATCTGCGATTCCGGTCTCCCACATCGGGCCGCCCGAAAAGATGCTCCGGGTTTCGGCAGACTTAGGGTGCTGTCTCAGCCGGGCAGTGCTTTTAAAACAGCAATTGTCGGTAGTTTTTTACCGGGAGCACGGGGAGCCGATGCGCCCAGTCCCCCATGGCTGGCGCCGGGAAACCGGGAATCATACCTGCGGTTCGGCCCAGTGCAGTCCTCTGTTCACAAAGTATGTCTGAGACTGCGCTTTTACCATGAAGTTCACCTTTATTGCTGGTTCTTTGCACTGTTTGAACAGTTTTTGATTTTTTGGGGGGTTTTTGACACTCGCCACACCCTCTGGTTTTTGCTACCTAGGGCAAAGGCTGCGATGGTTTTGCTTTAGTGGTGAGTGACAGCTGCTCCCACTCCCTTTCTCACCTGTTTGTCTGTGTTCTTTTGGGCGGGATGTCAGAGGCAGGTCCAATTAAGTCCTGGAACCGGACTCTAACATCTCTATTTAAGACCACAATTCCTGTGGCCCGTGCATGTTATAGTCTTTGGTTTGAGCTGGTGTGCTGTATGTTCTTTTTGGATTTCTGGAATTTTGATCTTATGTCCTCCTTTTTTACTTCCGTTTATAGCATGCCGCTTTTGTACCATTTCTGCTTTCTCTGGTTCTGACCCATTTTTGGTCTGACCCTTCTATATTGTGTTTGTCTGTCTTGTCTGTTTTGTCTCACTGTGCTGTTTCACAGAGCCAAAAGATCAGATTCATTCATCCTGTCTCTTCCTGGTTAGGCTGTGGGTGGTTCTATAGCAGTGATTGGCATATCAGCTCCATATTCACAGCTCTTCTTATTGCACTGACATCAGAGCAGGAGATCTTATTTATAAATGCAGAGAACTTTAGAGGTCAAAGTAAACAAAAGTAATTTGTTCTTTGTTTTTAAGATAACCACTCTGTTCTTTAAACTTTCCCACAGTCTTGTGTACTGACCTGTGGTGAAATCACTCCCTGCTCTCAGATAAGACAAAGAACAAAGGAGGAGAAAGCAGGTCAGATAAACCTGTATGCAGGAAATAACATTTATCTTATCTCCTCAACAAAGCAAAATAAACAAAGCAATATATATATGGAAAAAAGTCTTCAGTTACCATGGCTTACATGTTGAAAGCTAATCTTTGTAGTGAGACAACCTGTTAAAGTCTTCTTTGCAGCTTTGGTTCCCCAAATCAGTGATATTAGGCTGGGCTCACATAGTGTTTTTTGACATGTATTTTGCATCAGTATTCTCAAGCTAAAACTTAGAATGGGTCCAAAAACACAGAAGCCTTTCCATTATATTTTTTCTCTCTTTTGGTTTTATCTTACAAATTCTGATAAAAAATATGCGTCAAAAAACAACATGTAAATGAATTTATATATGTAGTTTTGCTGCAGTTTCTGTTGCTATTTTGATGGAGTTTTTAGAGTTAAAGGGGTGTTATCGTTTCAATAAATGGTCTTCAGAATAAGGGGACAGTGAAAACAAACAACTTTGCAAAGCTGTCTCGTTTTCTCTGTCTCCCTTATTCTCTGTTTCTGTAAATAAACTTGCCTTGTCTGGGTCTAATCCTACCCCTCTCTGTTCATTGGGTGTCGGCTCTGTCAATTACCATTCTGTGCGGCCCCTGGGACAAAATCGGGAGAGCGCATACCTGCGCATGCTCCCTGAGGACTCTTTCGTCTCCCTGTTTTTTTTAATTCACGCTCAGGGGCGCTGCGTCGCCCATTCATTCAGTGTTTCTTTTATTATGCCGTGCGCCACGGCTGCGCCAGGCGCCTGCAGCAGCACAGCTCAGTGTCTGCTGCTTGTGCGGCCCGCCCCGGGCCCCCTGCCGTCCCTGTCCCCCCCTCTGCTGCGCGGCCCCGTCAGTGCCTCAGTCCAGGGCCGTCTCTTCCATTGGGCAAGGAAAGGCGGTTGCCCGGGGGCCCGACGAGCACAGGGGCCCCACTCGGGGCCCGGGTAGCCACCTACCTTGCCCAATGATGTAAGCACTCAGACCCAGTGGCGTTACTTTTGCCTGCCTGCGCTTACTATTCTAGCACAGGCAGGGCTGTGCGGCAATCAAGTAGTAGAGCAGGGGACTGGGGACCGGACGTTGTGGCCCCTGCGCTTTACTCTTCAAAACGCAGGGCGGGCGACAGTGTGCTGTGAACTCCTATTGAGCCGGGTCCAGGCTCAATAGTAGTTTTAGAGCATCTCTGTCTTGCCCCTGCTTTACTTCACTGCCGCGCCGCCCTCGCTGTGAAGAGTAAAGCCGCAGGCACGGCAAGGCAGTGGAAGGTGGCACTTCCCTGACCAAGCCCCTCCTTTCCCCGGGCTGCTGGGAAATGTAGTTTTAGTGCTAGGTCAGGTGCAAGTTAAAACGTTCCTCGCCCCGCTCTCCGTGTCTACCCCAGAGTGCACAGAAACAGCTGTCTGTCTACAAATTTTAAATCAGCAGCATCATACAAGTACAGACTGGTGCCCCCAGACAGTAACACTTGGCCCCATAGGGGAGAGTAAGGGAGGGGATCATTGACCTGATGACACTGGCCCCCCCTCATTGAATGGGGACAGTGACATAGCTGTATCATGTAACAACTGCAATATGTCCAGTCAGCCATCCTGGCCCGTTGTCACTGTCCCCCACAGCCTCTCTTACCAAACGTAACTACCATATATTACTATATAATAAGAGAGGCCCCTGGGGGAAGTGACACAGGCCAGGATGGGTGAACCCCAGGCAGTTGTTATATGAGGGCTGTAATGTGTAAACAAAAAGCTCTTACTAGATAAGAATGCCTAGTGAGATCACAGACACGGTGAGGTGGATTGTTATGAACACATGCAAGGGAGGTGGAACAGCCAGGCTGTGCTGGCACCTCCCTCTGATGTTAAAAAAAACCCGAGCGGGAGGGGGATGATGTCATCCCCCTGCAGAAAAGAAACACCCAGATGGGAGGGGAAGAACCGCCCCTGGATTGCAGGAAATGAGATATTGAAAGTTCTCAGAAATAGCTGAAGTAAGGAAGTGATAAATCCCCTTTAAAGAAAAATGTGGATGTCAATGAAAGAAAAATTATATTGGAAAGACTAATACATATCCCTTCTTCTGCATTCACTCTTGACTCTGGCTAAAAATAAACTGTGGTAAATTTGTTTTTGAGAATATAATGCTATTTATTTATTAATCAGCAATATTCTAGCTGTCTATTTTATCTTATTCCAGCTCGAACTTTACTCGAATGAACAGTAAAATGTTCGGTTCGGTTCAAGTTCTAAAAAATCAAGAAGTTTGACTTGAACTTAACTTTTCTCGATCAGTTCGATCAACACTAGTAATAAAACTCCCCTGACTTCTTATGCCTGTCACTGCTATGTGCTGTGTGCAGATTCTTCAGTGATATGAGATGCAGCTGGATAGTTTCCCCCACCTTCTTGTAAGAGCTGACATGCAGAAACCTTTCAAAGGCAGGAAAGACAGTCTCACATGGCAGACATATCAACCCAAACCAGTTTTACCAGGAATCATCTTTTTTTACCTTTTGTCACCTGGTCACCCGCCTAATTATAGCCTTTACCTGGTTATTTGAACAGGCCCTTTCCCTAAATAGATGCCACAACATGAAGGTGTCCTACAAGCAGCAGCACTAGGAACAGGGACCCTGAAAGGATGAGTGTGATGCCCACAGTCACTCATGAAAGCAAGTGAGTAGCAGCTCAGACAAAGGTGGTTCCAAGCAGTGCCGGACTGGGAATATAAATCAGCCCTGGCACTAAGCCCCCAGCAGCCCACATACAATATCCGCTTACAAAATGCCCCTTGTTCTCGCACCTCCCCAGTTTCTAAAATAAAATACACTATAAAGTGCTTTCACCCGGAGCGGTTTTGGTGCATTTTTTGATGGGTTTTCGGTGCGGTTTTGTGCAGAAAGGCAGAGCAGTTAATGCTGAACATTTCTCCACAAAAAACGCATCAAAAAATGCACCAAAACCGCTCTGTGTGAGAGCCCCCTACACACAAGCAAGAGAGAAACAGTGGTGGCAAGAGAAACCCCACATCACAGAGACAGGTTGTGCGCTTGCCTTTTACAATGCAGGGACAAGCCCACACTGTGACACTACATAAGCACCATCATAACAACAACACCACCAATCACATCCCCAGTAGTCAGGTCACCAATCAAAAAAACCCAGAAAAATTTTTATGAACACAGCACTGACTCAACACAGAAGTAACAATTACCCCTGACAGGGTCAGGAACTCACAGGAGACTCATCATGGTGAGAGTTGTTCTCTTCTCTTTCTTCCTCCTTTCTGGCACAAACCTCCATGACCCTTCCCTGTTGTCCCTTCCAATTTTCCTCTCTCTGTTCGTACAGCATGAAATGTCTTCTTCTATTTCTAGTGTCCACTACACCATCCCTGTAGAATTACAACAAATTACATCTTAGACTCCTCTACTCTCCAGCACTTTCCTATCAATTCCCCCAAACGCGTCTGTTTTAGAACCCTAAAAATTAGAAATAAAAAAATGACATATAAGTGGCATGTAAATAGGTAGACCCCATTTATGTGCAGCATGGCCATATGTTAGGCAGGCCAGGGCCGAGTATGCAGGGCAGGCATGTGGCAGTATGCAGGCAGGGCAAGGGACAGTATACAGGTAGGCAGGGACCAGTATACAGGCGAGAGGCCATATACGAGGCAGACAGGGCCCCCCATAAACAGGCAGACAGGTGCCGTATCCAGGCAACAGATACACCTTATAGGCATACAGGACAGTATATAAGCAGGCAGGACAGTGTATAGAGCAACCACTGGCAGTGTATAGGAAGGCAGGCTATATAGGCATACCAAGTCATTGTGATAGGTAGGCATTGCTAATAAGCAGCCAGGGCAGGGCATAAGTACCAGGGCAGGCATCATACGCCTGGGCAGGATATAGGTATCCAGGCAGGGCATCTTATAGCCAGGCAGGGCATAGGATAGGCCAGGCAGGGCATCATATAGCCAGGGCAGGGGTCATAGGAGCCCAGGGCAGGCATCTATAATAGCCAGGCAGGCATAGGTAGCCAGGGCAGGGCATCATAAAGCCAAGGCATGGTATAGGAATCCAGGAAGGGCATCAGGAGGCCGGGCAGGGAATCAGTAGCCAGGGCAGGGAATTCCAAGTAGCCAGGGCAGGCATCAGAAGCCAGGGCAGGGTATCAGTAGCCCAGGCAGGCATCCATATAAGCCATCAGGTATAGTGTAGCCAGGCAGGGTATAGGTAGCCAGCAGGGTATAGGTAGCCAGGCAGTGGTATAGGTTAGCCAGGGCAGGGCAATTAGTAGCCAGTTCAAGGGTATAGGGTAGCAGGGCAGGCTCATAAGCCAGTCAGGTATAGTTAGCCAGTCAGGGTATCGGTTAGCAGGCAGGGTACAGTTATGCCGGCAGGGCATCATATAGCCATGGCATTGTATAGGTAGCAAGGCAGGTTATAGGTAGCCAGGGCATGGCATCATATGCCAGGCAGGGTGATAGGTAGCCAGGCAGGTATCAGTAGCCAGGCCAGGGTATAAGGAGCCAGGGCCAGGGCATCATATAGGCCAGGCAGGTATCATATCCAGGCAGGCAATCATCTCGCAGGGTCAGGGCATCATATAGCCATGGCAAGGGGCAGTATATAGCCAGGGTCAGGCTTATTATAGGCAGCCGGGAGGGGACAGTAATATAGCCAGGGCAGCTATAGAGGCAACCAGGGCATGGCAGTAATATAGCCAGGGCATGCTATTATATGGCAAGCCAGGGTCGAGGGGCAGTATAATAGCCAGGGCAGGATATATATGCAGCCAGTGCAGGGCAGTATATACCAGGTGGGCTATTATAGGCATCCCAGGGCGAATGGCATTATATAGCCTGGGCAGGGGCAGGTCATAGCCAGGCAGTGGCTATTATAGGCAGGTCCATGGCAGTGGGAGTATAATAGCCAGTGCATGGGCAGTAATAGCCAAGGGCAGGGCCAGGGGGCAGTATATATGTCCAGGGCAGGGGTGCAGTATAGGCAAGCCAGGGCAGGTCAGTATATAGCCAGGGCAGGGGCAGTATAGACCCATGCATGGCAGGGGCAGTATATAGCCAGGGGCAGGGCAGTATAGGCATCTATGCAGGCAGTATATAGCCAGGGCAGGGGCATATAGGCAGCCAGGGGCAGGGCATATAGTGCAGCCAGGGCAGGGCAGTATATTAGCCAGGGCAGTGCAGGGGCAGTATATAGCCAGGGCAGTGGCAGTATAATGCAGTGCAGGAGGCAGTGATATAGCCAGGGCAGGGCAGGGCAGTATATAGCAGGCAGAGCAGGGCAGTAATATGGGCCAGGGGCAGTTATATACCAGGCCAGGGGCATTAAAGGCATCATGGCAGGTCCGGTATAGTTAGCCAGGGCAGGGCATATAGGCAGCTAGGAAGGCAGTATATACCAGGCCAGGGTCAGTATATAAGCACCCCAGGGCAGGGGCAGAAATAGTCAGCTAGGGCAGGGGCAGTATAGCAGCTTAGGCAGGGGCAGTATAGGCAGCCAGGGCAGGAGCATATAGTGCAGCCAGGGGCAGGGGCAGTATATAGCCCCAGTGGCAGGAGGGCAGTAATAGCCAGGGCAGGGGCAGATAGGCAGCCAGGGCAGGGGCAGTATATACCACCGGCAGGGCCGGGGGCAGTATATAGCCAGGGCAGGGCAGGGCAGTCAAGGCAGCCAGGGCAGGGGCAGTATAGGCAGCCAGGGCAGGGGCAGTATATAGCAGGGCCAGGGGCAGAATATAGCCCGGGCAGGGCAGTTATAGGCAGCCAGGGCAGGGGCCAGTATATAGCCAAGGGCATGGCAGGCAGTATATAGCCAGGGCAGGCAGTGGGCATAATAATAGCCAGGCAGGGCAGTATAGCAAGCCAGGGCAGGGGCAGATTATAGCCAGGCAGGGCATTGGGCAGTAAATAGCCCAGGGAGGGCAGTATAGCAGCCAGTGCAGGGCGTCAAGGCAACCATGGCAGGGCAGTATATACCAGGGCAGGGGCAAGTATAAGGAGCCCGCCAGGGCAGGGTAGTATAAAGCCAGGGCAGGGCAGTATAGGCAGCCAGGGCATGGGCAGTATATACGCCAGGGCAGGGGCAGGGGCAGTTATATAGCCAGGCGGTGCAGTATATAGCCACCAGGGCAGGGGTGGCAGTATAGGACGCCAGGGCAGGGGCAGTATATAGCCAGGGCAGGGGCAGTATATAAAGCCAGGGCAGGGCATGTATATCAGCTCAGGGCGAGGGGCAGTATATTAGCCAGGGCAAGGGGCAGTATAGGCAGCCAGGGCCAGGGGCCAGTATATAGCCAGGCAGGGCCAGGGCAGTAGATAGGCCAGGGGCAGGTCCAGTGGCAAGTAAATAGCCAGGAACAGGGGCAATAAGGCAGTCCATGGGCAGGGGCAGTATATAGCGCATGGCAGGGCAGGGAGCAGTAATATAGCCAGGGCAGGGCAGGGGGCAGTAATATAGCCAGTGGCATGGGTCAGTATAGCCGCCAGAGGCAGGGCAGCATAGGCAGCCAGGGCAGGGCAGTATATAGCGCGAGGGCGGGCAGTATAGGCCGCCAGGCAGGGGAAGAATATAGCCAGGGCAAGTGGGACAGTATAGGCAGCCAGGGCAAGGGGCAGTATATAGCGCAGGGCAGGCAGGGCAGAATATAGCCAGGGCAGGGGCTAGTATATAGCCATGCGATGTGCAGTATAGGCAGCCAGGGCAGGGCCGTATATATCCAGGGCAGGGGCAGTATATAGCCAGGGCCAAGGGGTGCAGTATAGGCACCAGGGCATGGGGCCAGTATATAGCCAGGGCAAGTGGCAGTATAGGCAGCCAGGGAGGGCAGTAATATATCCAGGGCAGAGTGGCAAGTATAACGCAGCCAGGGGCTATGGGCAGATATATTAGCCGAGGCAGGGGGCAATTATAGTCAGCCAGGGCAGGAGGGTGCAGTATAGGCAGCCAGAGAAGTGGCAGTAAATAGCCATGGCAGGGTCAGTATAGGCAGCCAGGACAGAAAAAAAGTAGTTTAAATAAAAATAAAAAAGATGTACTCACCCGATGACACCCACTGCCCCATCCTCTTCACTTCTGAGCCGTTGGCCGCTCACTTGTGCAGAGGGCCGCGGCAATGACGTCATTACATCGCGTCGCCTGCCCCCGGCGCCATCCTGGGAGCGGAACGAGGACGGAATCATAGGATCCCCAGATTTGTTCAGCCATCGGCCGCGGCTCATATGGGCACCGCGCTGTGCAGGCGGCGGCCGTGGATGGCTGCATAGGCTGGGGTCGGGTTACCCGGCCGCCATTGCAGCCATGGTGGCGAGGGGGGGGTGTCCTGTCGGCCCCGCTGCCACGAGGGTCCGGGTCCGGCGTTGTATCGTTCCATTGCGGCCACCCTGTATCGGCGCCACAGACCGGGCCACTTAGAGGTACACCGGGGATCCCCGCCGGGGGAACACCGTCACCTCGGTCGGGACGATCCGGGTCGGCCCTGGCGGCCTATGGTCAAGTCCCGCGGTGCCGTGGGGTTCCAAGAAAGGTTAAAGGGTGGACTGTAATTGCCACATGACGGTCAACCTAAAGATGGTGTGCTTTAAGCTGTGGTCAACTGAAAAGGTGATGAAGGACCCAGAGTGAGATCCCCTAAAGTAACTATTCTTGGCTGGAGTTAAACCACATGACCGACACCATGGTTATATAGCCATGTCCTTCAAAAAGGCCAATTCACATTGTGCCGGGTATCAGCATGTGAAGGAATCTCTAAACTGGATATAAGGAAGGAGACTCTTCAGCGTGGGGACAGAAGCTCTGTTTCACTAATTTATTACTTGTTCCTTGTATATGGGACTCAGATAGGATTTAAATGCAACACTCTGCTTCCCCTGACAAAAAAGAGTGAATAAGGAATCAGGATCCCAAACAACCCATAAATGACACTCAAAAACACAGGTATTCACAAGGCATATTATAACAGACTGTTCAATCACCCCCTGAAGTCAGCCATGCTGGTCGCTATAGCTACAGACCTGGCTTCTCTACAGCAGCCTAGTTAGAAGCCAGTAGAACACGGCCCCTGAATTCAAAGTGAAACCAAGAAAACAGGACTGTGGTAACATGAATCAATGTAGTGAGACAACCCCTTTAAGCTTTCTGTGATATAAACCATTACAGAAGACTTTTTGCCATTTGTCATGGTGACTTATCCTGCTGAAAAAGGCAACTGCCATTAGAGAAGACTATTGAGAGAAAGGGGTAGACTTCTTCTGCACGCAATATGTTTGTTGGAGGTAATTATGAGTAATATCCACAAATCTGTCAAGACTTAAGGTTTTCCAGCAGAACATCACAATGTCACCACTGGCTTGTCTTCTTTCTGTAGCACATCCTGGTTTACCGACCCGCTTTACAAGTGTATGTGATGTCCAATCTTAGGGACTGGTGCAACAGGCAAACCCCCTGGCGGGTCCCTGAGCTTGGCACACCTGGATGTGTCCATTATATGCATTTTCAGAATTGGCAGTGGTCAGCATAAGCACTGTGACCAGTCTGCAGCTATGCTACAAGTTGTGACACCTTTCAATTATAACCATCAACTTTTTCAGTAATTTGTCATACAGAAGCTCTTTTGTGGGATTGGATTAGATGTGCTACCCTTCTGTGCTCATGATGCTGTCACCTATTCACCTTCACTGGACTACTGTTTGGTAGATACTAACCACTGAATATCAAGAATACACTTCAACCGCTACATTGTGGTTGCTCTTACCCAGTCATATAATTATTACAATTTGACCTATTCTAACATAAGGTTTGGCCATTTTTCTTACTTCCTACAAAACTTCTAGAATTGACTATTGCTCCCAATATATTCCCTCTTGACAGCTTGACAGTGGTTTTAGTGTTATAGCTGATTTGTGTATATTAAAACCATATTAAAGAGCTTACTAATATAGTTGTTATATGGTAATTTAAAATGTGAGGTTTTATGTCTCTGGCAAAAACACTTGTAATTTCTGCTTGTACCCCAATTTGTTGTCTTAGCAGTGTGATGAGTACTTTCCTTCAACTGGGTCATCCTTTCTCTTGAACTTGTCACATTGTCACCCATGCAGAGTGCTAGTAAGGATTTTGTTTCTTTGTTTTGTGTATGCCATGCACATGTTTTCCTACCTGTTTTTCATTGAAAAAAGTACAGTGGATCCGTACTTGCACCTGAAATTTCTGTCTGTCTCTATGGCTCGCTATATATAGGCTCACTAGGCTCACAAAAGTATTGGCACCCCTGCAATTCTGTCAGATAATACTCAGTTTCTTCCTGAAAATGATTGCAATCACAAATTCTTTCGTATTATTATCTTCATTTTAATTTGTATTCAATGGAAAACCACAAAAAGAATTGTCATAAAGCCAAAATGGATATAATTCCACACCAAACATAAAAAAGGGGGTGGACAAAAGTATTGGCACTGTTTGAAAAATCATGTGATGCTTCTTTAATTTGTGTAATTAACAGCACCTGTAACTACCTGTGGCACCTAACAGGTGTTGGCAATAACTAAATCACACTTTCAGCAGTTGACATGGATTAAAGTTGACTCGACCTCTGTCCTGTGTCCTTGGTGAACCACTTTGAGCATGGAGAAAAGAAAGAAGACCAAAGAACTGTCTGAGGACTTGTAATAAATCCAAAATTCGGGACAAGCCTTTCCCAAAAAATTTCCCAGGCTACGGTCCATGCCAAAGAGGGAAGCTGGCACGTGGCACCTCAAGATGTAAAGCCCTGGCACTGTGGGCAAACCCCTCCCTAGATGTAAACCCCATGGCACTGTGGTAACCTCCTAGATAAAGCCTGGCACGTGGCTAACCTCCCTAGATGTGGACGGAGCCCATGGCACTGTGGCTAACCTCCCTAGATGTGGATGGAAAAGAACGCAAGGCAAGATTGTGCGGATGGTGGATAAAGAACCTCGACTAACATCCAAACAAGTTCAAGCTGCCCTGCAGTCCGAGGGTACAACAGTGTCAACCCCGTGCTATCCGTCGGCGTCTGAATGAAAAGGGACTGTATGGTAGGATACCCAGGAAGACCCCACTTCTTACCCTAGACATAAAAAGCCAGGTTTGGAGTTTGCCCAAACTTACCTGAGAAAGCCTAAACCTTTTGGAAGAATGTTCTTTGGTCAGATGAGACAAAAGTAGAGCTTTTGGGAAAAGGCATCAACATAGAGTTTACAGGAAAAAAAAGGCTTTCAAAGAAAAGAACACGGCCCCTACAATCAAACATGGCGAAGGTTCCCTGATGTTTTGGGGTTGCTTTGCTGCCTCTGGCACTGGACTGCTTGACCGGGTGCATGGCATTATGAAGTCTAAAGTCTGAAGTCTGAAGACTACCAACAAATTTTGCAGCATAATGTAGGGCCCAGTGTGAGAAAGCTGGGTCTCCCTCAGAGGTCATGGGTCTTCCAGCAGGACAATGACCCAAAACACACTTCAAAAAGCACTAAAATGGTTTGAGAGAAAGCACTGGAGACTTCTAAAGTGGCCAGCAATGAGTCCAGACCTGAATCCCATAGAACACCTGTGGAGAGATCTCAAAATGGCGTTTGGAGAAGCACCCTTCAAATCTCAGGACCTGAGTAGTTTGCCAAAGAAGAATGGTCTAAAATTCCAGCAGAGCATTGTAAGAAAACTCCCTTGGGTGGTTACCGGAAGCGGTTGTTTTTAGTTATTTTTGGCAGAGGTTTTCTACCAAGTATTAGACTGAGGGTGCCAATACTTTTGTCTGGCCCATTTTTGGAGTTTTGTGTGAAATGATCAATGATTTGATTTTTGTTTCATTCTCTTTTGTGTTTTTTCAATGCAAGCAAAATAAATGAATATATTAATACCAAAGAATTTGTGATTGCAATCATTTTCAGGAAGAAACTGAGTATTATCTGACAGAATTGCAGGGGTGCCAATACTTTTGACCACCACTGTATATTGGTGATAAACATATATGAAAAATATGTAAAAATATAAAATGTCTTGCAAATATTGGACTTATTATTGGGTACAATTACACTTGGTTCTATACTGCATTTGATTTATGATATCATAAGTTTTCTAAAATATGAAGCTTACAGATGATTGCTACTTGAATCTTTATGATGAATCCCATGCTAAAAATGATTTTACATAAAAAATTATGAGAAAGGGTACCCTTAAAAAAACATATAGAAAAAAATAAGTAAGAAATCTAAAATCCATGATTGCATGGGGCAGCTCCTATGTGAGCCATTGTCCAGTGATATGTTATTGAACTCAGTATGACAGGTCTGTCAGATTTTGCAGGCATTTTGGTGTAGCGCTAAGATGGGATAATTGTTCTTTGTAATCCCTCTCTGTTGTGTGGAAGCAGTTTTGATATCAGACCTTTTTCGCCATACACAATGCCCATCACACAATCTGCCTAGTGCCCCAGATGTAAAAAGCTGATCTTTTTTTTTTTCCAAGCTCTGCTTGGATTAACGAGATCTCAGATGCACAACTCAGAGTGAACAAAACACCCTGAGATTAGAGGGCCAGTTATCGTATTCACTGAGGTTTAGCATTTCTGTCCGGGGATTATGGAAGCTTTTTTTTTTCTCTACCATAAAATAGTTTGAGTTATAAAGTGGCGGCTTTAGAGGAAAGAAATAAAGGTATTTAAAATACAGACAAGTCAAGGAATGAAAGGAAAATACTTTAAGCTAAAAGTATTAAAGGAAAAGGGGGTCTCTTGTACAAGATGGGATGTTTTATAAGGTGAGTAATCATATCGGAGAGAGACCGTGTAGAGGGAGCACTGCAGAGGTGTACTTGCAGTATGACTTCTACCAAGGAAAGTGTTAAAAAGAAAACACAGCGTCCTTTCTCTATTGAAAGCTTCCTTTCACTTCCTTCCCCCAAAAATTTAAAAAAAACCCTTTAAAGGGTTTTCCCCAGGCAAGGATAAAAACATGGGCATTAAAGGGGCCCCAAAAGGGGTTTATTTAAAGAAAACAAACAGGGTCAAAAGGGGAATCAGCCGTCCCAAAGGCTGCAAATGTTTTTTTGTTTGTCCCCTTTTCCCAACCCCCCATGGCAAGACTAAACCCATGGTCAGTGAGTTTAAATAAAAATGAAATTGTTTTCTTTGGCTGAAAAAGGGTTTTTTTAAATTTTTTCCCTTTTGAAAATGTTTAAAAAAATTTGTATGCCATTACTGAAAAGAAAAATTGTACTATTAAAACCCTTTTAGGTTTGGGGGGAGCAGAACCCCCATTTTTTTTGGGTTTTTAACAGTCAGATAAAACAACCTTGTTAAGTGTTTTTGTTGTGTGTGATTTTATTTGTTTCCCCAATTTTCTTTTCAAATGGGGTTTTGGGAAAAATTTTTAACATTTTTAAAACAAAATTAAATATGTTTTTATGGGTCATAAATCCCTTTAATTACGGTATTTATTTAACATTCAATCTTTTATTTTTTGCTTTTTTTTTTACAGTATTTTTGGGTCTACGGGGGTTATCACCAAACCCTTTTTGGGCAAATTAGAGACATTTTTTGGGGCCCCCTTTAAAAAATACCAAAATCATTTTTTAATTATAAAAATTATTAAAATTTTCCCGGAAACAGTTTAGTGGCATGTATTTGCCCCAATGCGGGGGTAAATTACATTTTTTTTATACAGATATACTTATATTAGAAAGTTTTTGGAGTTTGATTTGTATTGGGTTTGGTCATTTTTTAACCCGGGTTTTTAAAAATTTAGTCTATGCTCCCTTTTTCCTTTTCCCAAAACGGGAGTTTGGACTTTAACATTTTTAAAATTTAACTTTTTTCCCATTCAAAAGTTTTGAAAAATACTTCAATCACGACAATAGGAAAAATTAACCCTCGAACCACAAATTTAAAGGTATGTAAAATTACGAGATGTATTTTTCCCGGCCCACCCGATGAAAAAAAAAAAGGTTTTAGAAATCCAAATTATTCTTTAAATTTACACCTCCCAAAAGAACAGGAAGCTAGGTGCAAAATAATATTGTAAAATCAATTACATATGTTATTTACAAAAATAAAAATTTTTAAGGGGAGATTCAAAAACCTAATTCAAAACCAAACCAAAAAGGGGTTGGGACATCACAAAAGCAAAAAAGGATTTAATTTTTATAAAAAAAAATTTTTTGTAAAATTTTAAATCAAACAGTTTCCTTAAAGTTTTGCATTAATGCAAAAAGTTACAAAAAAAAGGGTAAAGTGAAAATGTGCAATGCTTCAGCTTTGGGGCCTTTTTTATTTTTGTATATATCTGAGGTAACAAATTCCAAAATTTAACCCATTGACAAACCCCAAAGTATGCATAACAATCAAAGACCTTTTAACTAACCCAAATTTAAATTTTACTTTGATGGGGCCGCAGTTTTTTGGGAGTTGTTGTAGACCCAAAATTCTCATTTTTTTTTGAATTAGCTTTTGGGGTTTTCGGGTGGGGTGTAAAATTATGAGAGATTTCAGCACACTATTTGAAAAAAATCGGGAATCACACCTTTAAAAAAAAACAATGAGTTTAAGCAAGCTTGTAAAAGTTTCTGGTAAACTCAAGTGCAGTTTAAAAGGGTGTTCCTATCATTTTTACTTGGGGTTTGCTTTTGGAAGGGGAATGGGGTTACACACCAAAAACTTTTAATTTCAGTAAACCCACATAAGTAAGAAAAACTCCTCACTTTTTGTAAATATTATTTTCTTTTTCTTTGGGGGACAAAAAAAGAAATGAACTTTGAAAAAAATTTTGTCAATTGTACAGTTTGGCAAAAAACAGTTTTAAAATTTTGGGGGGTGCCCCCCCAAAAATAATTTTCAAAAAACACAGCCCATCAATGCCCCTTAAAAAAAAACCTGGCAACCCAAAAAAGGGGAGTCCCTTTCCCAAATTGAAAAAAATGGCCCAAAATTTTGGCTTTTAAAAGTGAAAAATTTTTTTTGTTTGGCCCCCTTATTTTGTTCACTAGAGTTCACAGTTTTCCCAAATTAAATCCTCTTCCATGAGGGACATATGGAGCTGGTGGATGTTAGAATTTTTGCCCACCTTCCATTTTGGGGAAAAGCCCCCAAAATGGCCCAAATCCAATATGCTTTGGTCTGGAGGGAATGCTTGGCCTTTCCAAGCATTTAACCCTTCATTTCCTTTAGGAAAAGGCATTGGTGGTCTTAAAGGGTTTTTTGTTTGGGTCATTTTAATTTTTTCCAAATTACGGGCCCTGGGGCCCCAAGTTTCTGAATTGGGGGAGATCTTTGGTCTTTTTTTAAAGTATGTCAAAGTAATGTTGGCATTAAGGGGTTCCCTTCAATAAAACTTTTGCTCCCCCAAAACCCAAGAAGCACTGTTTCGGGCCCCCAAAAAACCGGCATTTCCCCCCAAACATGCTTGAAGGGTTAGGCAAGAAAAACCCTTGTCTTTGTACCCCTCATCGGGTTTGGGCCGCCATACACGTGGGCAGTATCCAAGCCAAAAGGAAATTTCCCCTTGGGTTTTAAAATTGGGACCCCAAGGAAACTTGGTTCCAGTAATTTTTTAGGGTCCCTTAGTTTGCTTGTTTTTCAGTAACCTTTTTTTGCGGGCTTTTTTTTTGATTTTTCCTTTTGGAAGTCTCTGCAGCAATGCGGGCCCGGGAACCCCTAAAAATATGTTCGTTGGGAAAAAAAGGCAATCTCGGGATATGAGGGGAAAAACATTTTGCACTTACTTTTTTGGTTTTTTAATGGGGGAGTCCTTTTTCTGAGGGGAAAACCTATCTTTTAAACGGCTGTAGGTTTCCGTGTTCATTGTGCTGCAGCTCATTTTTCAGGGTTTGTTGGAAATCTTTTTAAAACCCCCGGTACTTTTTTGTGAGCAAAAAAATTTTATTTTACATTTCCCTTTCGGGGGTTTTTTGCCCATAGGTGCCAAAAATTTTTGGAAATTCCCAGGTTGGACCAGTTGAAAAGAGTTTGGAGGGGTTTAAAAACCCCATTTTAAAAAATGAAATTTTTTTCCCCCATTCACCCCTTGGGGCCCATTGTAACTTTTAAAAAGTCACATGTCACTGGGGAAAGGGGAAAATGGAAAAATTTGGGTTTCCCAATTTTGGGTCCCGTTTTTTTCACCCTTTGGGGTGTTACTCATTTTTTGGTTCTGGGGGTTTTAGACATTGATAGGCTTGGTTGAGTTTGCCTTTGGGAGGGAAAACAAATTTTATTTGTTATGCGAGCTGTCCCACTAATTAGATTAAAAAGTTTTCAAAATTTTCCCGTGTTTTGTCCCCATGGAAAAAGATTTGGTTCCCAATATTAAAAAAAAGGATATTTTGGGTTTAAAAAAACTTTTGTGAGATTGTTTAATTGAATGACTGCAAACAGTTGCTGTATTTTGCTCATGCTCTCTAATAATAAAAACTCAGCTGCTCGTCTATAGCTATGCGTGTGAAATAATCTATTTAGTGTGGTTCCAAAAAACTGGAGCTGGTCCTCTGTACAGTTTGACTTTCATGTCGCAAGCAGATGCATTGCTCATGGTAGGTTGAAGGCTATAACTGAATGGATTATATGGTGATTGGTTCCAAAGCCCTCGCAACATATGGCACCAAAAATATATGTACTCCAGAATGATCACTGTTGCGGTTTAATGAAAAAATTACTGTCTGAGATCTAAATATTGATGACATGAATGTAGAGATAGCAGAAGTCACCATTACATTAGTTATAGTCAAGAATAGAAACGAAGAAGCTGTGAAACGTCACTTTCTCTGTTTTGTGTAGCATGATGAACCCCCTTATGGGACATGTACTTTATACAGTGTATCAGAAAAAAAGTAAATGGTGCTGTCCTCCCCTGGTGCCTAAATGAGCCGCTCATTCTGATACATGTAAAATCGCGCTAGTGTACTCTTAGAGTTACCGATGTAGTATCTTGCACTGCACAACTTTGTAGACTGGCACAATAGAGATCTCCAATCTGCATCACATCAATACTAGAGTGTTTTCACAAGCTAGAGTAAATATCATGATAATTGACGGGATCTAATGGTGTTGTTTTGATGTACATTGCTTTGCTTAGATACTCATACTCAGAACATACCAACGGCGACACAGAAGAAATAAGAATACATAGTATATTGGAATATTGTATCCTGGGGCCAATTGTTAATCTTGGCAGGCCATCTGTATGTCTAATTTTGCCTTCCTTGAAATTGAAGTATTATTTGTCTAGAAAGTAGATAAATATCATCTCTCCCGATGTGACAATTTTTTTTTTGAATTTTTATTTTCTTTACCTATAAGCTATATGATCATCAGTTACAATGGCAACTTTTTACAAATAAGAATCCAGAGTACAGCTCCTGAGAGATGGAAGCGAAAAGAAATTATTACATGTACACGTGGTATGAAGGCGTCACCCAGTCAGTATGGAGTCATCAGCGTATGAACTCGTCGTCACCGTACAATATTCACAGAAGAACAGTTACAGGCTCTGGAAGAAACTTTCCACCAAAATCAGTATCCAGATGTAATTGCCCCCCACGCTCCGACACCAGACTACCGCCACGGCTCACGCCCGTCCTCCCACTCCTCTTAGAAGATTGACGTGAGAGTTGAGGTAAGATTGAGACTGTTATACAAGAATGAAGAAAACATTCCGCGCACCCAATCGACCTTAAAGGCATCATGTGTAGATGAAAATATAGCGATACATATGCAATGTGACTGGGGGGTCTGGGCCCACAGGGGAGTTTGATCTTGGGGGTCTCCTACCCTACTGTAATGATAAAATATTTATCGAGCTCGATCTCCGGACATAAATGGCCCATTATTTACCTCTATAGATACAGTGTGCTCGAAAGATCAGAACTTGTGTATTGAGTAGTACAATATCAAGTTTAGTCACACGATTTTGTCAGTCTAAATATCATAGTACACAGGGCATAAATGTGCTCTCAATACGCCATATCCTCCACCACACTACATTATCTCCCCTCTCCGCCCACACGTCTTACCCAGCCATTGAGTCATCGCAACCTGCCAAGCTCTCTCTTGTCTATATAAAAATATAACACCAGCATAAGGAGAAAGTAATAATGTGGTACATCTCCTATTCACTGAGGTCAGGTGTTAACCCTTTTACTTTGTACAGAATCCAGTGGACAAGTGGAATAGCTATTTGCCACTTTAATAGACTCCCGTGCCAGATATAACACACTATCAATTACACGCCATCCATCTTTAGAGGGCGCACGTAATAGAGGTCCTATACACCAGTCTCTCAGGTGTATAAACTAAAAGCGCACTGCCTCCATATAGAGAGACAAATCATAAGAGTGGTAAGGACAAACAGCTCAGTGATATAACCTAGAACTCTTAACATCCGAGACCCATATAGAGACCGCACTACTGTAAGAGTCAGGCCCAGCTCAGGTTTAACTACAACAAACCATATAGTAACCACATAGAGGTCTGACGAACCAGCTCAGGTATAACCGCAATACCAGCCATATAGAGACCACAATAGAGGTCAGGACACAGCTCGGATATAACTTACAACACGCCATATGGAGACCACATAGAGGTCAGACACCAGCTCAGGTATAAACCTTACAATACCGCCATATAGAGACCACATAGAGGCTCAGACATCTAGCTTAGGTATAACTTCAACACGCCATATAGAGACCTACATAGAGGTCAGACATCCCAGCTAGTATAACACAACACCACATAAGAGACCACATAGAGGTCAGACACCAGCTCTGGAATAAACTACAACCCCGCGCTATATAGAGACCACATTAATGGTACAGACACCAGTCTCAGGTATACCTACAACTCCCGCTATATAGAGACCATATAGAGGTCAGGTGTCAAACCAGCTCAGGTTATAACCTACAACACAACCATATTAGGAAACCACATAGAGGTAGACACCAGCTCAGGTATATCTATACAATACCGACCATATAGAGACACATAGAGGTCAGACAACCAGTCAGTATAACTTAAACACCGCCATATGGAGTGACCACATAGAGGTCGGACACCAGCTCAGGTATAACTACAATACCGCCATATAGAGACCACATAGAGGTCAGACATCAGCTTAGGTATCCTAAAACACCGCCCAGATGAGACCACATAGAGGTCAGACACCAGCTCAGGTATAACCTACAACACCACCATATAGAGACCACATAGAGGTCAGATCACCAGCTATGGTATACCTGACAACCCGCTATATAGAGACCAACATTAATGCGTCAGACACCAGCTCAGGTATAACCTACAACCGCTATATACGAGACCACCTAGAGGTCAGGACACCAGCCTCAGGTATAACTACAACACCTCATATAGGACACTCCACATAGGGCCAGACACAGCTCAGGTCTATAACTACAAAACACAGCATATAGAGACCACATAGAGGTCGACACCGCTCAGTTAGTAACTACAAACACAGCCATATAGAGACCACCATGAGGTCAGACACCAGCTCAGGTATGAACCTAACAATTCACCATATAGAGACCACAAGAGGTCAGACACTCCCCCCCCCCCCCCCCCCCCCCACCCCCCCCCCCCCCCCCCCCCCCCCCCCCCCACCCCCCCCCTACCCCCCCCCCCCCCCCCCCCTGCTGAGGTTATATCACTACAAACACTCAATATAGAGGCCTCATAGAGGTGTCACAACACCAGCTCAGGTATAAACACTACCTAACACTGCCATATAGAGACACATAGGAGGTTAGACACAGCTCAGGTATAACCTACAACACCACCATATAGAGACCACATAGAGGTGTCAGACACACAGCTCAGTATAACCTACAACAGAACACCATATAGAAACCAATGTGTTCAGACACCAGCTCATTGTCACATCACTCATTACAGTGAATACAGCACTGATCCAATATAGACGTAAAATAACCCCTGACTCAGGGACTCACGGAGATGTATATTCTCATGAGTCGTCTTATTCCCTTTCTTCTCCATCCGTTCCTCATCTGCATGATGACATGTCCCGGCCAACCATACTCAACCTGCAGAAATTAACCACAACAAATATCTTAGAATCTCTAATTTCTCCTGCTCTCATTTACCTTTTCCCAACCTCTGTACCTCCAAACTACCCATCAGGGGTGGGAGAGATGGTACAAGCCATAACCTTAGAGGCCTAGTATCTAAGGGAGTTGGAGGGTGGGGAGAGGGACTAAGTCCCTGGAGATAAGAGCTATAACTATGGGCTGCTGCCCTCTCAATTATATTCCACAGGGTAGACAGGGGGCTGTTAGGGGTCTCATTTTAGGTGGTATACAGGCAGTTGAGGGTCTTCCTTTAGGTGGTATACCAGGCAGTTAGGGGTCTCATGTTTAGGTGGTATACAGGCAGGTTAGGGGTCTTCATTTAGGTAGTATACAGGTAGTTAGGGGTCTCTTTAGGTGGTATACAGGCAGTTAGGGGTCTCAATTTAGGTGGTATAACAGGCAGATAGGGGCTTCCTTTAGCTAGTGTGCAGGAAGTCAGGGCCCCTTTAGTTTTTAGACAGTCAGGGTCCCCTTTCGACAGTCAGGGCCCCCTTTTGACAGTCAAGCCCCCCTTTCGACAGTCAGGCCCCCCTTTCATTAGCCAGGGCCCCCCTTTTAGGTAGCCAGGACCCCCTTCCCGTAGTCAGGGCCCCCTTTAAGGTATCCAGTCGGCCCCCTTCCATACGTCAGGGCCCCCTTTTAGGTAGCCAGGGCCCCCTTCCATGTAGCCAGGGCCCCCTTCAATTAGCCAGGGCCCCCTTTTTAGGTAGGCCAGGGCCCCCTTCCTTGTAAGCCAGGGCCCCTTCCATTAGTCAGGGACCCCTTCCATCAGTCAGGGCCCCTTCCATTTGTCAGGGCCCCCCTTTTTAGGTTGCCAGGACCCCTTACCATTCGTGCCAAGGCCCCTTCCTGTAGCCAGGACCCCCTTCCCTGTAGCCAGGCCCACGCCTCGACCTTGTAGCAGGGCCGCTTCCCTGTAGCAGGGCCCCCTTCCTTGTAGCCAGGGCCCCCTTCTCTGTAGCCTAGGCCCCCTTCCCTGTAGCCATGGCCCCATTCTCTGTAGCTCCAGGGGCCCCCCTTCCTGTAGCCAGGGCCGCTCTTCCTTGTAGCCAGGGCCCCCTTCCTTGTAGCCAGGGTCCCCTTCCTTGTAGCCAGGGCCCCCTTCTCTGTAGCCAGGGCCCCCTTCCCTGTAGCCAGGGCCCCATTCTCTGTAGCCAGGGCCCCCTTCTCTGTAGCCAGGGTCCCCTTCCCTGTAGCCAGGGCCCCCTTCCCTGTAGCCAGGGCCCCTTTAGGTAGTTAAAAAAAACAAAAAACAACAAACAGCCACTTACCTCGCGCCCGTTCCAGCTCCCGGCCGCTCCGATCTCCTCGCCGGCTCCTGCCGCCATGCATAGGCGGCGCGGTGATGTCACATCACCGCGCGTCAACGTCAGCAGTAGGGGCCTCGGTGACCGGCAGAGCTGAAGTCTAATGGCTTCATGCCTGCCACGGGAGTTCAGCGGGCGCAGCGCTAATGGCGCCGTGCTCCGCTGACACACGCACAGCCCCGAAGAGTCGGGGACATTAGTCCCCGGCTACTGGGCCATCTCTGAGCGCTCTGGACGCAGGGCCGAGGCGTTAGTAGACCGGATGAGCGGGACGGGCCCCAGGGAGCGACGGCACTGACTCGGGCGACCACAGCGTCTCGGGGGAACCACAGGGGGATTCAACGATACCCGGCGCCCAGTCAGAGCCTGTTATATGTAACTGATTGCTAATAGAGAAAGTCCTACATATACTACAATATAAACTTGAAGACAAATAATATTCAAATCCCTCATATTAGGGCAGAATTCCAAAGTTAGGTCCTATTCACGCTGGGGATTTGGCTTCCATATATAATGAAAGCATATTTTTTCATATGCTTGTTGAATGTGCAACTTTTTTTTTTTTATTTGTAAAATGGTAGGTGTTTTGAACTTAAAATTTTTTATTTGATTTTTAAAACTTTTTTTATATTTACACTTAGGACGACATGTTCGAAAATTGGCAGCGCAGCAGCAGTTTTTAGGCGCATTAAATCAGTGTAAAGTCCAATCCTCTCAAAAATCTGGCGTCATATATACCTTGCATAGTACACTTAATGCGCCTAAAAAGGTGCATTGCACAAGTCACGGCGCATAGCATATCATTGCAAGTGTATGTCATGTGCCTATTGAGGCGCACTGCATAACAGAGGCGCATAACACTGGTGTATGTAATGCACCTCAATAGGCACATTGCGTTATGGAGGCGCACAGCATATCATTGCTACTATATTTTTAGGCGCATTACAATGTGTTGTGCCCGGCGTATAATGTGACTAATTTTGTTGCATGACAGATCATTTACAATGAGAATATGGCGTCAAAAGTGTTTTTGGCACAAATTAGACCAAAAAAAAGGTGCTTGCGTATTGGGACATGTCGCCCTTAGACTTTTAGGGCGACATGTAAGAACGGGGCATTGCCAAAGATTAGGGGTGTTCTGGCGGCGTGTCGCACCCTATCTTAGAAGTAGACGCATTTATGATTCTTTAATGCCAAATGTAGGCACAGAACAGTTAGAACAGCCAGACCAAGTTAAAAGAGGTGCCTGAGCCAGACCTGTCATATTGGCACTAGACTGCACCTGTATGTATGACCTGCAGAAGAACAGGTTCATACATTCTGGTGCATTCTACACTGCCTTAAAGCTATTTACAACTGGCCCATCAGCGCCAACTTTCATACATGTCGCCCATAGTCCTCTTTTGGTACTTGACCACTAGAGGACTTGCTTGCTCAATGAACTATAGCTCCCCACAGCCAGCAGCACTTATGCAGCCCCAAACCATGACATTCCCACCACTGTGCTTGACTGTAGGCAAGACACATTTGTCTTTGTACTCCTCACCTGGATGCCACCACACACGCTGGACAATATCCACACCATGTACGTTTATCTTGGTATCATCAGACCACAGGACATGGTTCCAGTAATTTATGTCCTTAGTCTGTTTGTCTTCGGCAAACTGCTTACGGAGGCTCACCAAACCCTTTTGTCCTCCTCTTTATTAGAGCTACCTTCTGGATGACAGACCATATGCAGATCAACGCGCTGATGCACCTCACTCGAGTATGTGTATGGTCTGAGTCATCTGCAGTCTGACAAATCCATACCTATATAAACCTCTGCTCTCGCACTAATGCAATGATATATGATATTATATACGTCTCAATGCAGAAGCTCGCGCTTTACCAGATCGCGCACGCACGGCTCGCTCGCGTACTACCCGCGCACTCGCTGGCAGGAAGTAATAGGAACTGTAACTTGGCAGCTATGGAAACCTTCATTAGGCTCCAGTTGCCATGGCAACGGCTTGGCACGCTACAATCTCATCATGAGGGATTCAGCGAGTGAGCCTGCTCCATGCATCCTTACCAACATTATAACATAAGTTTACATCAAATGATGGCATGGGGTTAAAGGGGTTGTCCAACTCAAAATAAACAAAAAATAAAAATAGCCCCCAATTGTATTAAAAAATAATTAAAAAATGTACTCACTTTTTTAATCCACCACCGATTCAGCCCTGAAGCTCTGTTGGTCTATCTGATATTTTTTACCTCCAGTTTGCATATGATTGCCCCAGCCAATCAGTGTCCTCACATGCTCATCCTTTGACCTCATCGTTGAGTATGTGATCTATGTGTGTGTGGTAATATCAGTAGAATGGCGTGTTACTGCTAAGGGAAAGTTGAAAAAACCTTTGTATAGTGTATTTTGAATAGAAGCCATCAACATTGGGATCTTGAAAAGTCTCTGTAACACCAATCTTTTTTATGGGACAGGTATGGTTTAAAAACCGAAGAGCAAAGTGGAGAAGGCAAAAGAGAGTCACAGCATCCATCATCATCCTTCAAGGAAACAAAAACAGAGATGACTCTTGTTAGTGGTGGATAAGAAGTCATAATGGCGAGTTAAAGGGATCATTAAAAATCCTTTTATTATTTTTTTCTGCCTATTAAAATTTACAAGATTCAGATCTTGGTCAATGTTGCTCTAAATTTGTACTAAATATTTTGTCTACTTCCTGTGTATTTCATTTACCAATGTGGTAATGGTGTCCCAAAAGAATAAAAACTTAGTTATATGTTTGATAAATGTAAATTTTTTTGTAAAATGTTCAGAGCAAATCATATATTAGACCAGTCTCACATCTCCATTATATGATCTAACGGCATTAGGGGTTGTCTCACTGTGCTGTTTTACAGAACCACAGGCACCTTTAGACTCACACTTCCTCACCATTCCTGGTTAGGCTGTGAGTGTTTCTATATCAGGAATTAGAATTTTGTATTACCAGCTCTTCTAATTTCACTGACATGAAAGTAGGATGTGTAATCTATAGTGCAGAGGGCTACAGAGCTAAAAGCAAACAGGTGACCTCACTCCCTGCTGTCTATCTCAGGAAGGGAGAGCAGGAGGGTAACTATAAAAAACCTGTGTACAGATAAAATCTCTCTTATCTCCTGACCAAGGTAATATCAAAAGACCAGTGTATTTAGAAAAAGTCTTCATTTACCATTTCCCTACATGTTGAAAGCTAATCATTGTAGTGAGATAACCCCTTTAAATGCACAGTGGCGGCAAGATTTGAGCAAAACATAGAGTGACATGTATGAATTTTGATGCCAATTTTACTGCGCAAAATAGTAGCCCTGAATCTATGAACCTGGTCTACTGCGGGTCATTAATCAGGTGCATTCTTGCGCAAAAATGAGAACTCAGGCTCCAATTCAGGCAGGTTCCTGCGCCTGGAATTGCAGTACTGAAGCTATAAATGTGCAGCTTCATACGGTTGTAGTGTGACAAGCCTCCAACAAGCTTTCTCCCTCCCCCACCGATTTCAGGCCCATTATAAAGTGGCGCAGACGCTCCATAATGTGCCTGATATTGGAGTGCGCCTGGTTAAAAATATAGCGAACAGTGCGAGCCCTGTTCATACGTGTCGCCCATAGTGCCTATTATGATTTTGTCCAATCCACCTTTTATAGCTGAATCCATTAACCTGTCAACACATGATTTGCTTGGACAGCAGCTAGATGGATTAGGTTATGTTCACACAGCTTATTCTGGGGCGCATTTCGCCGCGTATTTTGCGGCGTACTGAGCTTAATACGCGGGGAAATGCGCCCCATAATTATGGTGATCCATAGCTCTCATATGGATTGTATGCACAGGGAAATATTTGACATGTAATGCATGTCTATCGAGCCGGCGGGGTAAACCCCCCCCCCCCCTCCACGCCGCGAGAGTACGCACGTATACCCTTAGAAATGACTCTGAAATGTCCTGGTAGGGGGTCACAGGTATCTGGAGACATGCTGATTGCAGTTTATACCACAGCTGCTGGAGTTTACGTGGGGGCAGATCCATAGAGTGAACATGACAAATAAGGTGGTCCCACAGATTCTCAGTTGGGTTCAAATCCGGGGAATAATGGGAGCAGAGTAGTACTTGGAAGACTGGTCATGCTGTTTTAATCAGTATAAAACATTTCTAGCTGTGTGACACGACTGATTGTCTTGCTGGAAGATCCTATGTGCCTGGGAGAAGACAATCAGCATGTATGAGTGTATGTGAACTGGGAGGATCGATTTATACCCAAATTACTTGAGAGTATCTTCAATATTTATGAGTGGGCCCAGAAAATGCCACAAAAATATTCCTGTGACCATAAAGCTAACTTGTGCTCTTCCAGAAATGGTTGCAGAGTGTTTGTTCTCTTTTTGGCTTTGAACGGCTCCAATGTAGCATGTTAGTCTGCCTTCACACACCCTAGTAGTTGACTTTTACCTTGCATATCAAAGACACAATTTCCACCCCACTTTTTTTACAATGGTGCCATTTGTCTACTCACTATACACTTTCACCACAGTAGAACAGTTCACAAGCTTAGCCGAAGACCCAATAATCATCCCTTTTTGCAACTCTGATAAATATGTGTAGACAGCCTGTCATACACCTTATATACCCACCAACTAGCTCACAAAACAGGACTTCCTTCATGAGCTACGTGCTGCCAATGTTGAAAATTGGAAGTGTTCGTAATAATTTGGTTATACCGTCTTAATGTTAGACATATAGCAATTATATGCCATACAGTTTGATGCCTGCCTATTGAGTTTAATTAGACTTAGACCTATTGACGTATATACATACTACAAATGAGTATAAAATAGTAAAAAAAAATACTATAATTTTACATTTAATTAGAATAATCAATTTCTACTGAAAGCTTGTGTTGCACTTGTTGCTTAAAAAGATGAAAGACATACATAAAAGCTCTGTTTTAAAGGGGTTGTCCTGTAGATAGGATATACCATCAACGTGTGGTAGTTGCAGGTCCTGGCTCTGGGACCTGCACCTATCTCAAGAACAGGTCTCTGAAAGGAACGGAGAGGTGGGCGAAACGATCCCATTCAATTGACCGGAAGTTCCGAGTATGGCAGAGTGCCGGTAGGGTAAGGAGAGAAAGTAGATGGGCAGAGGCTCTGCGAAAAAGGGAAGGGGTAGACGGGTATTGGGCAAGGGCTTTGTGGGTGGCAGGAGGGAAAAATTAGGCGGGTGGGGATCTGAAAGGAATGGGGATAGGTACATAAGTGCATGGAGCTGCTGCATGTGCAGAACACAGATAAGCAGCAGCTTCAGGATCTCCTTTCAGGAGTCAAACGCCAAGAGAAAACTGTAGCTTGCTCTTCACTTCCATACAATTAAACGGGAAAGAAAGGGTCTCTGCCCCCCCTCATAACAGTCAAGTCACACGTAGTGAGGAGGAGAAGAGAAGGCTGGCTATTTGATCTCTCAGAACCTCTCGTTTAAGTTTGGGAAAGGATGGGGGTCTGCAAGTAATTGGCCTGGTTCTTTTTTCTTTAACACAAGACTCTACAAGAAATATTAGCCACATACAGTGACAATATAGTGGCAGATACCAGCTGTACTTAGGCTCTAAAAGACATTTAAGTGATTACAGTGCTGTTACATCTAGGTATTCACCAGAGACATCTGCTATGACTGGAATTTTTTCTCTTTTTCCCCTTTATTTCGCATCCTGTTCAGACCACCATGTGACTTTTCTTGTCCTTTACTGTCCCTGCAAAATTTTCCGTAAAGCCTTAGAAATTTAAATTTTTCCCGCAAATTCCTAACCCTTTGGGCCGCTCTGTCCCAAAACCCACATGGGGTGATAGGTAGGGAGTTTTGGGTGATAGGGTTAAGTGGGAGGGGGAGGGGATTTTGTTTGGGGACTGGAGCTAAATAACGATGGGGGATGGGTGGGAGAGAGGGGTACAGAGCACAGCTTACAGACAGAATATCCTTAGGGGGAGGGAGAGGACCATCACCCTGGCGATTATGTTGCGGCTGTAGTCTGTAACCCCCAGAATCATATTGTGCAGTTTGAACTCCGTACCCTGTGTTCCTCCCCCCTACCAGCTGCAGGCATGATCTTCAGAGTGTGCAGGAGATGGAATTTAGTACTGCCATTTTTTTTAATCAGTTTCCCCAGGGGTATGCGGACTCATTGAAAATTTGTTGGGGCACGTTTAACCCAAATTTTTATAAAAAAAAGTTTTTTTTTGCAATTTGTGTTTTTTTTTTTTTTTTTACATTTTAATTCCGTTTTAGTAAAGCAGGATCTGACAGGTTCTGTTTCTATCGCTCGGGTTTTGGGGCAGCCCGTGTGGTTTTTCTCACCCCAAGTGGTACTATTACCGCAGTATCCAAAGCTCCCCCGGGATACTGGGGGGAAACCGGATTACCTCAAAAAAGACCCTCTATGTGGGATCCGCTTCTGGGGTGGATGTGGGTGCTATTTTTAGGGGGGAAGGGACCCGTATCCCTGGCCTTCCCCTTCTGATAGTATAGGTGAGCTGTTGGTTTTTTAAATTTTTGGCTGTTTATGGAGAGGGGAGACCCCACATCATGTTTTTTTTCAAAAATCATTTTTATTGAGAAAACCTAAAATTTGGGCAAAATCCTGTAAATCATTTAAAGTGGGTGCCCCTGTGTGATTCTCAATAAATACTTTTTGGGAAAAAAAAACAATGTGGGATCCCCACATCTTTTCCATAACCACCAAGGTAAAACCGACAGCTGCAGCATGATACTATCAGAAGGAGGTTCCATCGATACAGGTCCTTTCCCACTCAAAAAATACAAGCCTGCAGCCCCCCCCCCTCCCATAAGAAGAACCTTGCATAGAGGTTCAGCTTCTGTCAATAACCTGGGCTCTTTCCCAATATCCCTGTGCGTTGGATACAGGGGTAATACTGACCACAGGGTAGTGTCAGCCTTGAGGGTGACAAAAACCACCACTGGTCGAAACCAAGCCCGAGCAATAGTAATGAAGAAGCATCTGTCAAATGCCTCCATTAGTATTACTGGAATTAAATAGAAAAAAACAGACATAAATTGCACAATTGCGGCCGCTGGAGACAGAGCACAGGGGCAGAGAAAGGAGCAAGGGGCAGGAGACCAAGGGGGCAACTCCCTGCCCCCTGCAGGTCTTCCTGTCTTACTGCCCCAGGACAGGCAGAAGATAGGCCACAGGAGACAACTCTGCCAGCTGTCTCCTTTCTTCCTCCTCTGCAACAGGAGACAGGCTGCAGGGAAAAACTGCAGGAGGAAGAAGGAGACAGGAGCTGAAGAGGCGTGGCCGGGGAGCCTGGAGCAGGAGCATAAGTACTTACCCCAAAAGCGTTACTCTAACCTCCTCTTGGCAGGTCCCTGAAAAGAACCGAAGCGCGCTGTCCCTGCTAACTTTTTAAGTCTATCAGTGGAGGAGGCCGCCCTCAGCAGTGGTGCTGGAGAGCATCCTATGGATGCTACTCCGCTTGTCTTAAAAAAAAACCTGCAGCCCTTTAGGCTGCTGAGGTTTCATCACCAACCTAGTTAAGCTTCCAGGAACGCCAATGTCCCTCCCTTTTTATCACTTCCAGCCCAAGCCGGAAGTGATAAAACCACTATCTTCAAAACACCCTACTGCATGTTTTACAATACAAGGTTATAAGGATAATTGTGCCCTCTAGTTGTGAAATACCCTAGAAGGACTGAAAGTTAAAGTACAAAATATAAATAATGTTTTAAAGTATAAAAAGTATTAAAAAAATAGTAAAAGTTCAAATCATCCCCCTTTTTGCCATTTTACAAATAAAAAAAAGAATTAAAAAAATTAAACAAAATTCTAAATGCATTTTTTGGTAATTTAACGTCCCCGAAAAATTTAAATAAAAAGTGAACACAAAGTAACATAAAACCCAAAGTGGTACCAATAAAGAAGTACTCTTCAAGCCTGCAAAATATACATCACTCAGGTCCAAAGGTGGAAGTACAAAAAGGTTAATGGTTGCAGAAAATGCATTGCGGTGCAAATTTAAGACTTAGAAAATGTTTTGTGTTTATTTTACTAAACATAACGAAACCCAACATAGTTATTCATTGCCAAGAAATCGAATCAACCTGCAGTTAACACATCAATTATACTGAAGATGTAAAATGACTATAAAACAAAATCCCGGAAAACATGGGCGCAAGTAAGGATTTTTTTTCACATTTCACCCAGAATTTTTTTCCGTTTCAGAAGTATATTCTAAGGTACAATCTAGAAACCATTAGAAAAAAAAAGCCCCATATGTCTATTGTTCATGGGAAAAATAAAAAAATGAGGCACTTGGAAGAACGGTCAAGGAAAAAAACGAACATGACAAAAAGAAAAAAAGCTTACGGATTTAAAACTTGTATAAATATAGGAAATCAGATTTGATTTGCCGTATTTTTCGGAATATAATAACGCACTTTTTCCCCTCAAATTTGGGGTGACTAAACAGGGTGCGTCTAAGCCCCGTTCACATACAGGCTTATTGCCGACGATTTGTGCGCCGTATTGAGCGCACAAAATCCGGCGGAATAAGGGCGGGGACGGGGGCGGGGCCGGAGCGCGGCGGGGGCGCCGCTCCCGCCGCCATAGACAAAGCATTGATTTACCCGGCGCGTCCGCGCCGTAAATAAATGTGCATGTCACTTTCTACCCCGCGGTCGGCTTTGCCGATCGGGAGGAAGCGACAGAATCGCACTGTTCTCAATGAGAGCAGTGGATTACCGAATTGACTCCGACGGTATTTGGTGCCTTGTATTGAAGCGCAAACCGGCGCGAATACGGCGCCAATCCGTAGGCAAATAAGCCGTGTGAAACGGGGCCATATAGTCCGAATAAACTCTCATCCACTGCCGTGCAGGAGAGTGGAGTGCCATGATGCATGTGAGCCGCGGTGGGGTTTAAAGGGTTTAAAACCGACCCCAGCTTTCCGCAGCATCGTGGAACCATTCACTGCCAGCCGAAGAGCTGTAAAAATGTCGCAGCAAGTGCTCGCTGTGGCCACATGCTCTCTGTGGGTGCGGGCTGCCACTATTGCGGGCGGCTGCGCTAAGGTGCTGGAGCAGATGGCGGGCGCTGCTAGCAGCATGATGGCCGGCTCTATTCCTGCGCTTAAAACACCTTCTGCCGCCACCTGCTAGCATGAGTAGACTGTGCTATTTGCAGGTGGAGTGATTGGGTTGCCATGGCAGCAGGAAGCCTCAGCAGGCTTGTATGTGCAGCCTTTTCACCCTGCCTATTGCAGGTTTCTAATAGGTTAATGAATGAAAATCCTATGTACAGCATACAATAGTACTGCCTGTACATAGGAACATGAAGTGTGCCTCTAGTGCCCAAATACCCAAGGGGACTGAGTATTAAAGTAAAAAAAAAAAGTTAAAAAAAAATCTTAAAAGATTAAATCACACCCCTTTATGGACCATTTTACAAATAATAAAAATAAAAAGTTACCATAATTGTCATCCGTCGTGTCTAAAAAAACGATCTATTAACAATACACATCATTTTCTGTCGTACACTGAACACTGGCAGAAAAAAATAATTCCAAATCGTCAAAATTGTGGGTTTTTGGAGCATTTAATATCCCCAAAAAATGGAATAAAAGGTGATCAAAGAAGTCACATGTATCCCCCCAAAAAACTACACTTCAGCCCACAATTTTTGCTTAAAATTTTTTTATTTCTATTTTCCCCCTCTAAAACATAGGTGCGTCTTATAGTCCGGTGGTATATATTATACATATACTGTATATCTTATGTATCCCGCACACTGAACAACATAAAAAAAATACGCAGGGCCAAAACCGGAATAAAAATTAATCAAAATGTCAGAAAATGACACAAATGAAAAAACCAACTCATTACGTAAAAAACAAGCCCTCATACAAGTTCATAGACAAAAAAAATTAAAATGTTAATTGCCATAGAAAATGCTGCTGCAAAGCAAATTTTAAAATAAGAAAAACAAATCAGAATCGTACTGACACGCAGAATAAAGGTAACGTCACTTATTTCCAGAAAAAGGTGACGAAATTATGTTTTTTCCCCATTTTACCTACCTGAAGGATTTGAATTCTTCACGGTGGTAGATTAGAGGACAGTGGGGACGTAATTTGCCCTATTTGCACCAAAATACCTTGTCCTAGGCCTGGCCCCACGTCAGGTAATAGCTCAGATTGTCAGTTCTGTTGAGAATTTTTATTTACCATGCCATTTGAATTACTTCTTTCTAGTCTTTATTTCCATTGTGACAAAACTTTTCACCACGTTAAAGGGAATGTGTCATCAAAAAATGACTTATTGTTTAACTCATATTTTTATGTTAAACACATTTTTTAGAAATTTTTGGTTGTTTTTTTTTTATTTTCCATATCACTTTCAATATTTTTTTAATAATTATTAAGTCCTGCAGTTTTCACTTTGGCCACTAAGTCTTATAAGTGTCTGACACTTCCTGTTCTGTTTAGAGAGCTTTTCAGCAGTGTGCTCACTATCAGTAAAAGCAGGGTCAAACTGAAAGGAGACACCAATGTGTATAGATAATACTGAACCCACCAGTCACAAGAGGAGTCACAGCTCCCCCTCTCACCTCCCTTCACAATGAAAACTCTCCTATACAAGTCTATGGGACAGAATCTGTCTTAAAAATCCTATGTGCATGAAGCTGCTGTAAAGTATCTCTCTGACTGCTGTGAAAGCAGTGCAAGCAAGAATGTCTTCCCCACAATCATATATAGACGGTCGAATAGAGAAATCTACAATCAGGAAATAAAAACGACTGAGAGGAAAAGAATGTGGATCAGTGGCTTGATTTAATAAGTAAAAAAAAAAATTGGCGACAGATTCCCTTTAAGACTGTTACAAATTTTTTATCTCCTCCCTTCTCGGTCCTGAAAGCAGCAGCTTGGCACTGGTTTTCCATTCACTATAGAATACTATTTTAATTTCTTTCACCCACAAAGATCTCCGCAGTGTACTCTCTATATTTTTCCCTATGCCCTACATTTTGTCACTTATCTAGTTCCTACACAATCTGAACCTGCCACCCTCATCTTCAAGACTTTTCTCGTACTCTCTAGAATCCTAAAAATATGCCATCATTGTCTGAAACAGGGCAAGCCCTTGCTGACATCTGACGTACAGTTATGGCATAACGTCAATAAAGAGTTATGGAGTGTACTTGCTTGGATCTGCAGCTAGCAGCTGGGATCAGAGATTGCTCTGATTCCAGTATTTTAACTCCTTAGATGCCATGGTTAATGCATTTGCAGCATGAAAGGGATTAAGGAACAGTGCTGCGCTCCACAGTGGCCACTAACCCTAGAGGAACAAAGGGTATGTTCACACGTCGAACTCTTCCTATTGACACGTCCAGGGCTGTTACTAGGCTAAATTGCACTCAAGGCGAGGTGAAGAAACTTCGCCCCCCTCCTCTCCCCCTTAACATACTGCACCACAATGCGACACAGTGCATCACCATAAGCCAAAGTCAAAATATACAAAGATCTTTAACAGAATGTGCTACGTATAAAACTACTAAATAATAGAATAATAGTCATACCATTGGCTTAACTACCGGGGTAGCAGACGTAGCAGCTGCCCCTGGGCCCGTTCGCTTAGGGGGCCCGCGCCTCGGGGCAGCCGCGACCACGTCTGCTACCCCAGTAATGCCGCTCCTGGGCCCGCCGGCAGTGAACTTAACAGTTCACTGCGGCGGGCGCAGAACGGAGGGGCCCGGCACATCCCGCCTCTGAACACCCGGGTCCTCCGGCCCGAGCGTTCAGAGACAGCGCTGCCCCATAGTAGCAGAGTGGAGCGCATCCGGCGCTCCGCTCTGCTACTGATCCTGACAGCAGGCGCTGGCTCTCTGTGATCACGTGGGCGGCGCGATTACGTCACATGATTGCGCCGCCCGCGCTGAGCAGAGAGGCTGCAGCGTGGCGCATCGTGGGAGCGTGGGCCGAGGTAAGTAACCTATTTCTTATTTTACCTGCCCTGCCTGCCTGTATTGTCCAGCCTGCCTGCCTGTATATAGCCCACCCAGCCTGCCTGCCTTGTCCAGCCTGCCTGCCTGTATATAGCCCACCCAGCCTGCCTGTATTGTCCAGCCTGCCTGTATATAGCCCACCCAACCTGCCTGTATTGTCCAGCCTGCCTGCCTGTATATAGCCCACCCAGCCAGCCTGCCTGTATATAGCCCACCCAGCTTGCCTGCCTGTATATAGCGCACCCAGCCTGCCTGTGTATAGCCCAACCAGCCTGCCTCTTTATAGCCCACCCAGCCAGCCTGCCTGTATATAGCCCACCCAGCCTGCCAGTATATAGCCCAGCCAGCCTGCCTGTATATAGCCCACCCATCAGCCGTGTAAGCACACCAGCCGCTGTATATACCAACCCAGCAGCCTGCCTTATAATAGCCCACCCAGCCTGCCTGTATATAGCCCCCCCTGCCTATATACTGCCCACCCTACCAGCCTATATACCCCAGCCTGCCTGTATACCCCCTGTCTATAGCCCCCCAGCCTGCCTGCATAGGCCCCCAGCCTGCCTATATACCCCCAGCCTGCCTTATATCCCCCAGCCTGCCTATATATCCCCAGCCTGCCTACATAGTCCCCCTAAAGCCTGCCTATATAGCTCTCTAAGTCTGCCTTCCTGAATAGCCCTATAGCCCCCGTGAAGCCTGTCTGCCTATTTAGCCCCCTAAAGCTTACCTGCCTGTCTACACTTATATAGGCTACCTAAACCCTGCCTACCTGTATGGCTCCCTATAGCTACCTAAACGCTGCCTGCCTATCTGTGGCCCTATATAGCCAGGGGGGGGGCAGTTGCTGGAAAAGTCAGGATTCCAAGATATTTGTGTCTAAATCTCCGGGGCCGGGAGACGTCATCATGGCGGTCTGGAACAAAAGGGAAAGTCAACGACTTGTCAGAGAGACGTCACCTGTGAGTCACAAGATGTAACTGCACTGTAATCACTTATATGTCAGCAGAGCCTGTGTACACTGGTGTCTACCACTATATGGTCACTGTATGGTGGTTATATACAGTCTGCAGAGCCTGTGTACACTGATATCTACCACTATATGGTCACTGTATGGTGGTATTATACAGTCTGCAGAGCCTGTGTACACTGGTATATACCACTATATGGTCACTATATGGCGGTACTATTGGTCTTTGTGTACTGATCAGTAATAGTGTAGGGGTATTATTCAGTCACTTTGTGGTCATGTTCTGGCGGTATAATCAGGTCCATATGTAGTAGTGGTATTGGTAATGTTAGTCTTGGTATAGTGGGATTTGTTTGGTAGCCGTATGATGGTGATATGTATGGTGAGGTGTTCACTCCTTGTATTATCTACATTATCTAACAGCATGTCCTGGTAAATGTTTGTGGTCTGGGGGGGGAGGGGGTATGGGGCCCCATGCAAAAGTTTGCTTTGGGGCCCTAGCTTCTCTAGTTACACCCCTGAGTCATACAGTTACCAAATAACACTGCTAGACGAAACCAGAGTCCGAGGCTAATAGTAATAAATATGTCCTACTAAGACCACATATCACCAACATACAGTGACCGAATAATACCACCACACCATGACCTCATATCACCACCACATAGTGACTGAATAACACAAACTGACCATTACTGAATACAAACCATTATACTACAACCTATATTACTGGCATACAGTGACCATACAGTGGTGGATACCCGCTGTACACAGGCTCTGCAGACATATAAGCGATTACAGTAAAGTTACATCCAGAGACTTACAGGAGACGTCTCTGATGAGTTGTTCTTTCTCTTCTTCTTTTTCTCCATCTGTCCCAGACGCCATCACAATTTCTCCTGGCCCCAAATCTTCACTGTAGAATTTACAAAACAAACATCTTAGACTCCTCAGCATTTCTCTACCAATTCCTATCTCTATACAAACTCCCCATCCACCTCATATAGTAGCCATGTAATATGCCCCCTGGTAGCCATGTAGTAGCCAGATAGCTGCCCCCTGTAGCCAGATAGTAGCCCACTGTAGCCATGTAATACCCATTGTAGGCACATCATCCGACACACCATAGCCGTATCTGACACTATGAGCCATATGCTCTGTGTTCACCATCTCTTTAGCCTACAAATTTGTCCCCTGATGAAGTAAAGTAGGTACTGAAACATGTTGGGATTTTTACATGAGGTGGGAGTATCTTTTAAAATTTTATTTTTTTTTCCTTAGCACTTTTTTTTTATGTAACACTTTTGTCACTTGTTAGGGTCAGGGACTGATAGGGTTTTTTTTACAGGGTTGGGCCCCGGAGGGGCCATCCTTACAGGACGCATTTTCCCCTTAATTGGTAGCCAGCAATCGATGGGAAACCATAGGGGGTTTTAAGATCGTGATTTGATTCCCTAACATCCCTCTCTACTGTTTTTACCATCCCATCATTCCCCGCTGGTTGTTATACCCTAATAAGGCTATAGTTTGATGTTTCTGTATGTTATTAATTGCTCTTTTTAAGATTTTGGGAAAAGATTACCTCTCTCATTTTTTTTAAATATTATAAAAAAGTTTATTTTATTTTTTAGTTTACCTTCCAAAATTAATATATTGACGGGTCTAGGTGTATTGGAATTATACCAGCAATTTTCTTGCCCTTTTTAAATATATAAAACCCACTGTAGCCAATAGTTCCCCCCTTTCCCCCGTAAAATCCCCTGTGCCCGATAGCTGCCCTTACCATGCAATATCCCGCCCATTGCCAGATAGTTGCCCCTGTAGCCAGATAGTATCCCAATGTAGCCAGGTAGTTGCCCCTGTAGTCATGTAATACCCCCTGTACCAATACCCACGGGCCATTAATCCCCCCCTTTGCCGGTAGTTCCCCTGTACCCATAAAATACACCCCGTATTTGTATAGAAACCCACGTAGCCATTAATACCCCTGTAGCCGGGAGTTCCCCCCCGTAGCCTTGTAATCCCGCTGTACTAGGAGTTGCCCCTGTAGCCCAAAAACACCCCCCCATTCCCGGGTATTGCCCCTGAGCCATGCAATACCCCGTCCATTGCCGGGTTTTGCCCCTTCCATTAATACCCCCTGTAGCCCGGATAGTTGCCCCGTACCTGACTCCCCGTAGCCAGGTAGTTGCCCCTGTAGCCATGTAACACCCCCCCCCCCCCCCCACTGACAGTAGTTCCCCCCTGTTCCCCCTGCAATACCCCACCCATTCCCAGAAATTGCCCTAAGCCTATAAACCCCCTGTACCCGGGGATAGTAGCCCCTGTACCAGTAATACGCCCTGTAGCCGGGTGTTCCCCCTGTACCTTTTAATACCCCCTGTAGTCGGGTAGTTGCCCCGTCTATGAAAAACCCACCTCCCAGCCAGGTTTTTTCCCCTTACCCAAAGAAATACCCCAACCTTTTGCTAGGTATTCCCCTGTACCATGTAATCCCCCGTAGCCAGGTAAAAATTCCCCCGTACCATGTAAACCCCCCCATTACCAGGTAGTTCCCCCCGTACCATGCAATATCCCCCCCAATTCCCAGATTGCCCCTTAGCCTGTAGTCCCCCCAAAACCAGGTAGTTCCCCCTGTACCCATGTAACACACCCATAGCCAGTATTCCCCCCTGTACCAGTAATCCCCCCCATACCAGGTGGGCCCCCTTTTCATGTAAAACCACCCCCCCATAGCCGGGTATTACCCCTTACCTGTAAACCACCCCCCATAGCCATGTAGTTGCCCCTGTAGCCATATAATACCCCCCTATAGCCAGGTAGTTGCTTCTGTAGCTATGTAATACCCCCCCCAACTCATAGTCAGGTAGTTACCCCTGTAGCCAAGTAACACCCCCCCATTACCGGGTTGTTGCCCGTGTAGCCATCCAAAAGCCCGCCCATTGCCAGGTAGTTGCCCCTGTAGCCATGTAGTACCCCCCATAGCCAGGTAGTTGCCCCTGTAGCCATATAATACACCCTGTAGCTGTATAGTAGCCCACTGTAGCCATGTAATACCCCCTGTAGCCAGGTAGTTGCCCCCGTAGCCATGTAATACCACGTGTAGCCAGGTAGTTGCCCGTGTAGCCACGTAACACCCCCCATTGCCAGGTAGTTGATCCTGTAGCCATGCAATACCCCGTCCATTGCCAGGTAGTTGCCCCTGTAGCCATATAATACCCCCTGTAGCCGGATAGTTGCCCCTGTAGCCATGTACTACCCCCTGTAGCCAGGTAGTTACCCCTGTAGCCATGTAACACCCCCCCCACTGCCAGGTGGTTGCCCCTGTAGCCATGCAATACCCCACCCATTGCCAGGTAGTTGCCCCTATAGCCATATAATACCCCCTGTAGCCGGATAGTAGCCCACTGTAGCCATGTAATACGCCCTGTAGCCAGGTGGTTGCCCCTGTAGCCATGTAATACCCCCTGTAGTCAGGTAGTTGCCCCTGTAGCTATGTAACACCCCACCTCCCCATTGCCAGGTAGTTCCCCCTGTAGCCATGCAATACCCCACCCATTGCCAGGTAGTTGCCCCTGTAGCCATGTAATACCCCCTGTAGCCAGGTAGTTTCCCCCGTAGCCATGTAAAACCCCCCCATTACCAGGTAGTTGCCCCTGTAGCCATGCAATATCCCGCCCATTGCCAGGTAGTTACCCCTGTAGCCATGTAGTACTAGCCAGGTAGTTGCCCCTGTAGCCATGTAACACACCCCATAGCCAGGTAGATGACCCTGTAGCCATGTAATACCCCCCCATAGCCAGGTAGTTACCCCTGTAGCCATGTCATACCACCCCCCATTGCCAGGTAGTTACCCCTGTAGCCATGTAATACCACCCCCCATTGCCATGTAGCTGCCCCTGTAGCCATGAAAAAACCCCCTAAAACCCGGGTATTTTGCTTCGTAGCATGTAATACCCCCCCCAACTCATATTCGGGTATTTACCCCTGTACCCAAATGAAAAAATACCACCCCCCAACCCGGGTGTTTACCCACTGGCCCTTTGGTAATCCCAAACCCTACATACCAGGAAAGCTAGCCCGGGTAGCCATGAAATACCCCAACCCCAAAACCAGGTGCTTGGGGGCCTGTAGCAAATAATAAAAAAAAAAAACCGTACCTTTCAGATCCCTGCAGCGCTCCAGCCCCCGGGAGCCGGGTTTTCAGTGAAAAGCAGCGTACCCCCCACCCGCTTACCCCCACGGCGCAGGGGCCGGGTGAAAGCCTTCCCGCCCCCTTTTGACGCTGAGGGGGAAATGTACACCGCTCCAAAGCCTGAAAACATACAGAGGAGGAGGAAAGGAAAATGGGACAAACCCTCCAACCCCCCCTGTCCCGGGGAAAGCGCACGAGGGGTGGGGCACTGCTGACGACCGGGCCCCCCGGTTTTAAAAATGGGCGTGCAGAGCAAAGCCACCCCGGGGCGGGCGAGGCGGGCGGCGCCACCCTGGGGTTGAGAAAAAGCCCCGCCTCGCCCGCCCCTAAAACCACCCCTGGACATGAAAAAAAAGGAACATAGGGCACGTGTAAAATTTTTTTTGCGCACTTTTTTTGCGCAAAATATATTGTAAAAATCCCCAAAAAAACAATGGACCCGGCCCAAGCTTTTCCTAGCATTTTCAACTCCCATAGCAACACTTCGGCCAGGTAAACCACTTTTAAATGCCCCAAACCCCCCTGTTCCAACATTAATGTCCCCGGGAATTTTCCGTACAAAAGTATAAATGTTTTGCTTCGTACAGCTTGAATCCCCCCCGGCCTCCTAAAACCGACCCCTGATTTTCAGAAAACATTACAAAGTTTTGGGGGGCACCCCCTGAATGTTTTCCCGATTTTGGGATTCGCCTTTTTACAAATAGAGCGATAGTTTTAGGGCTGAAAAGACACTAGACTTCTGCCACAGCCCCGTTCATACATGTCGCCCTTAATCTCCAGCAGAAATCCAAGGCGATAATCTCTGTGGAGAATTTTGGGCCCTAATTTTGGATGGAGTTTTTGAAACCCTGTTTTGTGGGAAACCCAAAGCTGTGACTCCCCAAGGGGATTGCCCATTTAAAACGAAGGGGCGTCAGACCCACACTAGGATTTTAACATGGAAATCTGACGTGGAATCCACGTCCAATTCCTTATTAAAATCCGTTTTGTGAATTTACCCTAAGAACAAATAAATAAAAGTTTTAAAAATAAAAATATTGAGTTCAAAACATGGGGGGTGTTTTGAACTCTTTTGTTATATTTTGTCATTTACAAATAAAATAAAATTAAAAAAGTTAAACCTAACTGGTACCCTCAAAAAGGAACACAGCAGGAAAAAAACAAAGACAAAACTTCTGTACAGTTTTTTTTAAAAAAACCCAAAAAAATGAAATAGAAAAAATCAAAAGGGGCCCCAATCAAACCCAAACTAGATATAAAAAAAAAACTTTAAAATTTTACTTCCCCTAAAAAAAAAAAAAAAATCACCAGGGCCATGGGTTTTAAAAAAAAAAAAATGTAAAAGGTCACGAAAATGATTCCGCCTGCAAATTTTTAAAAAAAAAAATTTTTTTTTTTAAACATTCAAACCTCCCTTTAGGCCAGCCCTTTTTTTGGGTCTTTTTGCCTACCCCCCCCTTTTCCCAAAACCAACATTTTTTTGGCAGGCAGATCACATTTTTAAAAGGAAACATTGACCCCCAAAAATGTAGGGGCCCCAGAGATAAAACTGACAAATGTAGTTCTTAAACTCCCCCCCCCCCTTTTTTTTTTTGCCCAAACAACCAATCCGACGCCCCTTTTCATTTCATATAGTGCTCGGAAAAATAGAGGGGGGGGCCCCCTGAAATTTGGTTTTTTGTGGATTAAAAAAAGGGGAGTTTTTTTGACCCAGACAGTTTTCATACATGTGGTCCATAGTGTACTTGGAAGCCCAAAATTAATTCTATGTAGGGTGGAACATGAAATAAATTGCAATTGCGCCATTTAGGGGTTTTCGTTTTAATAGAGTTCACTCTTTGGTATAAATGATGTGTTATCTCTATTCTGCTGGTCGATACAATCCCGGTGATACCAAATTTGTAGAGGTTTTATTACTTGAAAAAAACAAATTTTTCTGTTTTTCTAAATTTTTGCTGAAATCCCATTTTCTGTGACTAATAACTTTTTGGTTTTTCCACCTACGGCTCATTTTTTGTGGGCTAAAGTATAGTATTCTTGGTATCATTTTGGGATAAATGCGACTTTTTGATCACTTTTTATTCCAATTTTTAGGGGACGTGACCAAAAAAACCCCACAATTTTGGTTTTTGGAATTTTGTTCTTCTACAGTGTTCAGTGTATGGGATAAACAATGTTACTGTTTAATAGAGCTATGGCAGGGTGTAATAGTTGTACATATATGGCAACTATGGAAGCATGCATGAGGCTTCCAGCTCCTATGGCAGTTGATCGATGCCCCAGCTGCACAGGATATTGGGGGCAATCAGTGGGAGCAACCTTGTTAAAATCAATGGGGGGGGGGCGGGGGGTGGGGGGGGGAGGGGGGGGGGGGGGGGGCAGCCAAGGAGTGGAACGGTGTCAAAATCCGATCCATACACACTTCATGCCATTTGGAACTATGGGTACGTCAAAATGTGGGAAGGGGTTGAAAATAGTGCAAACTGCAACATTTTGTATAGTGCTAACTTATAGAATACTGAAACCCCCACAAAAAACACTTTTTTTCACATTCAAAGCATTTAAGTTCTGGTCTGCCGGTGCGGGACATGGCACGATCAATGGTATCATTTTGTACCGTAGAAAACAAGCCCTCACACGGCTATGTAGACGGAAAAATAAAAATGTTACAGTTCTTGGAGGGCAGAGAGAATAATAAAACTTCCTGTGGAGGAAAGGGGTCAATGTCCTGATAAAACCAGTGTCCTTCCCTCCATACATCTCTTCTGTGCCCCAGACCAGAATAAGCAGCTACAACCCGGCTTTTCACACAGCAGCGCGATACTGAACTACATCTCCCGTCATCCTTTGCGAACGTACGGCGTCGTGTTAGGCTCAATTCTCGCTCACTTCCGGTTTTGAGCGCTTGCTGTGTTTTCCTGCTATGTGAGCCCTGTTGTGTCGTTGTACTGCCGTCATCCAGGATGGCTACCCCGGGACCGGAGAGCTCGCTGTCTGAGGCGTTAGTAACGCGAAATCCGGAATCCACTGCTCTCGCTGTTCCCGGGACAGATGATGTGAAGAGGCCGAAGAAGAAGGTGTTGTGTGAGGAGACGTACATCCAGGTGAGAGGCGGCTTCTCGTCTGTGTAGTCATGTTTATAGTGTGTGCGTATCTGATACTAGTATACATCACATTACTGTCCACCCCTTCAAGGCGCAGCTATTTTGGATCTGCTTCCTTCTTAGGCTATGTTCACACAGCTTATCTCGGGGCGCATTTTGCAGCGTATTTCACGGCGTACTGCGCATAATACGCGGGGAAATGCGCCCCGTAATTACGGTAATCCATAGTTTTCACAGAGAACTATGGATTACGCCTCCTCTTCTCGCTCGTACAATAGGATCGTATTGTACACACGGGGAGATAAGTGACATGTCAATTGTATGTGGCGAATACGCGCCGCGAGTAATGAATGTCAATGGGGCCGGCGGGCTGGCGTGGGAGTACGCGCGTATTAGCGCTAGCTCCCAAAACACGACATACTGTACGCACCGCAGTACATCATGTGAACATACCCCATGTGCCGCAATACGCCGGGTATTTTGGAAACACGTGCTAATCATCGAGTAATCCCAAAGCACGGAGGGGCGGCCGGTCCCATTGACTTGCATTGTCAGCGGCATGTAAACATACCCTTCAGCCGTGTGCACATACCCTAAGGCTTATTTAGCCGCGTATTTCGCCATGTATTGCACTTAATACACGGCAAAATGCGTGTCGCAATTACGGTAATTCATAGCTCTCATAGAGAGCTATGGATTTCACATCGTCTCCCCGCGCGTACAATACGATCGTATTATATGCGTGGGGGGTGAATTGACTTGTCAATTGTTAGCGACGAATACGCGTCACTGACCCTACATATCTATGGGGCCGCGCCCCCTCTCCTCCCCACCGTGCTTTGGTTCCAAAACACCCGGCGTGTTGGACATTACCCTTACCTGTCAGGAGACATCACATTCATTTTCCAGCCTGCACAGTCGGTGAGAGCTTTTTTTGGTACCATTGACCATATCATATAACTCTCTTGGGAGGAATGTGAAAAAAGGGCCATTGCGCTATTATAATGGGGGCTTGGATTTTAAGGAGTTGTCTGCTTGTCTGTGTTCTGCAGGTTGGCACGCATCAGATGGTAATATGTTTATATCATTTTTATGTTTTTCTACTTTTAAAACAAATTAATTGTTTTTTTTGAGACCTATAAGGGTATGTTCACACGATAAAGTGTGCGGCGTGTAGCTTCCTTGTAACCTGCCTCTACTTCAAAGCAGTCTGAGGAGGTGAAGGACCCACTTCTCCAGTGTCCTTAAGCTGTTTTTCTTTTTTAGGAAATTAATATAAGACCTGTCTTATTTTTTGGTAAAAATTGTAGTAGGTGCTTTTTCTACAAATTTGACACAATGTGAATGGCCACTTATGTAGTTGGGTTTTACAGCTGTGTTAACATCAGTTCGTTCTATAAGAATGTGCTCCTTCAGTCAAAACACTCAGGAGGAAATTGTTATTGGCTTTGTGACAGGGTATGTTCACACTGTGTTTTTGGATCCGTTGTGGATCTGAAAATCACATTCAAAACCGCAGCGGCGATCGGATCCTAAACATATCCAACACGTATCCAACACGCAGCTACATGTTTGGATGCAGCAGGATCATACCCTATAGTTTATAATAGGGCTCCTGCTGCGTCTTTCGGACCATTGACATGACCATTCTTGGTACGGATCCGAAAGACGCAGTGATACATGCATAGGCGATCACTCATCTGAATGCAGATGCGTGTTTCATATTAAAAGCAATGTAAAATCACACTGCTATTCATTAGATATGTTCGGTGTCTGACAGATGGATCCAAACACGTATCTAAAAGTGTATGTTCACACGGAGTAAAACACGCCATGTGAACATACCCTTACCTGGCAGAAAAAGTGGTAAATTTAGTCATGTGCACAAGGGATCGCAGCTTTTATATTTACTGTAATTTATGCCGGAGATACGCATCAATTATTAAAGAATAGGAGGCAGGGACATAGTGCTGTTGAAAGTACGTGCTGGTCAGCGCATACTTTATACGCTGTGTGAATTCACCCTTACTCAATTTGTCAGCTGGGTGTTTCCAGTTAGGGAGGAGTTCTGCACGGTATGGGGACACACACCTCTGAAAACTGGAATAGTAACGCCCAGCTGTCAGATTCAGTGATACTTTTCTAGAATAGCACAACACAGTTAGAAGATGCTCCAGAATTGTTATTTCACAGGGAACATAAGGATTTACTAAAACGGACATGTCACAGGTCCTCTTTGATATATTTTTTGCCTATGTATAAAATCTTTTACCTTGGTTTAGTTTTCAAATGTTTTTCAAAAATATGTATGACACAATACAAACTCAATATATCAGCTGCAATCCTAATTTGCCATAGGTAAATATACAGGGTTATTCAGTAAAGCGGGTGCCTGTAGCTACAGTATCATCAATGGTAAATGGTCAGCGGCTGGAGATGAAAAGTGGCTTATTCATGTGCATACCGTATTGAACATTCATAGTGGGTCTTTAAATGTTAATAAATCTGTGATATGTTCTCTATAATGAATACCAAGGCTAGTATTTTACACCATTCTTTTTCGCTCTGAACGATCGAGGCTTGTTCACCCGTAACCTCTCAACTTTTACGGGACATTACCAGTGCTGGACTACACACGTAAAGCTTATAAATTAAGAATCTGTTTAATTACACATAAAGGAAGACGCGTTTCGTGCTATAATGCACTTCATCTAGTTCCACACCATTCTTTTTGAATCGCCCTGTATGTATACATGTATCCATGTTTGGTGCCGAGCGTCCTTGTCTCATCATATTGAAATGCTTGTCTCTGGGATTATTTATTTTGCTAGCCAGCCGGCGGGCTGTTGGGCGCGGGGGGGGGGGCGCCAACAGCCCGCCGGTTCCTTTGACATTCATTACTCTCGGCACGTATTCGCTGCGAATAATTGACATGTCACTTATCTCCCCACACGTACAATACAATCGAATTGTATGAGCAGGGAGAGGAGGCGTAATCCATAGTTTTCTGAGAGCTGTGGATCACTGTAATTTCGGCGCACATCTCGCCCGTATTACAGCGCAAAATACACAGCGAAATGTGCGCCGAAATTACGCTATGTTAACATACCCTTAGAGGAATGGGATCTTCAGGAAAGTTTTAGATGTGCTGACTAATTTTTGGACTATTTGCATGGGGGGAGTGGCTGGCCTCCATCTTGGTTGTTCAATCCATCCATCCATGCACACAGACTGTTTTTAATCAGAGCAGAAAGTAGCTGGGACCTTCTCTCCCTGAAAAGGTCTGAATAAACACCAAGGGATGTAAAATGTTAGAGCGGGTTCCCATCTGAGCTGAGGTCACCTTGTCGCTGTGGATGGGCACTTAAAGGGGTTTTGCCAGGACGTGCCTTATCTGCTAAGAAGCTAATGTAAACAAGCCATGCTAAGCTGAGAGAGAGACACAGCCAGAGCACAGAGCCATGCATAAGGGATTGTGTGCAATGTTCACTCTGTATACAAAAGACAACACCTTTTCTCCACAGCAGCTTTAAAGCTTCTTCATGTTCTCTGTCATCAGATAAAGCAGGGATCTACTCAGATAATCACACTACAACTAGTGGATTCTGTATACAAAAGACAACATATTTCTACCCGGTGCCTTGAAAGCTTTTTCAGCTCCCTTTCATCATATAAGAAGTGTTCTCTGCGCCCGGCCAGCAGCTCTTGTCAGGTGGTATCTAATAGAAGCTTTGAAGTAACTAAGGGCAGGTAAGGCAGCCTGTAGCTCTCTCAGGCTGCAATTTTTGTAATCACATATATTTAGAAAAGTGATTAAATACCCATTTTGGGAGGATCCCACGTCAAGAGCACTAACAAAAAAAAATAAAAAAATATATATATATATATATATATTTGTCCTTTTTTTGGCAGAAAAGTGTCAATGTCTTACAATTGCCTTTTTATATTTTTTTACAGAATTTACAAAAGATCATCCAGAGAGATTTTTTCCCAGATGTGGAGAAGCTCCGTGCTCAGAAGGAATATTTGGAAGCCGAAGAGTCAGGGGACCTTGAAAAAATGAGGCAAATCGCAATCAAGATTGGCACCTCTGCAAGATGTTCTCGAGAATCCCCTTTACCTTGTAAGTGAAAATTTCCTTGCTTTTCTAAGTGGATGTGTTGTTAGATCAAGCGCTTTAATCAGTGGTCGCCTGAGTTATAAGAACGTCCTCCAAACGTGTAGTTCTTGCCCTTGTGGTAGTGTTCTTTTTTGGGGGTCCAACAAAATGATTTGCCTATAAACCCGTGCTAAGGCTAGGCAAAACATACTCATGCAGATTAGGGGGAAGATGCAGCACTATTTAACAGCTCTGAAATCTGAACATCTGAAATATCTTTAATTCTGGAGTTACAAAGGAATACATAATGAGCTTGGCATATTTTGGAAATAGAAAAAGGTTTTTGGCCTTAAATTGTGAAAAAATCTGTTTAAACTGAAAGGATGTGCATAGTCCAGGACGACCTTGACCTGTACCTCTGTTAGTGGCTTAGGTATTATGACAAATATGGAATTGTCAATTATATGGAGGAATTTATAAAAACCTAAAATATTTTTAGGTTTTTGTTCAAAACGTGACTTGCTGCTATTTCACTGCCAGTGGCACTTTTCGTAAAAAGTTTTACTGCAGAAGCTGGAATAAATTATGGCGGAAATCGACCAGATAGTAGCTGGCATAGATCTCAGTGGGAAGGGTGTGAGAAGTCACAAATGCAACAATTTTAAAAGTGTCATTTGTTAGGTCAGAGTAAATTCCTTTGAAGGCTTTATGCTCTGTTCTTTTAATTGATATGGTTAACATTTTGGTTTCTTCTTCACTCTTTATTTTTAGATGTGACACCTGCTACGTTTGAGACTCCTGTTGGGATTCCTGGGACACCCTCATTTACAACTAAACATAGAGAAGGGGATGAAGGTAAATGTCGATCAGGGTGGATTCCCCTCCTTTCATAAAAATAATTCTAAGTCATTAAACTGTTGGTATCTAAGGTCTCTCAAATTCAAGTCATTAGAGCAGGAGTTTTTCAAGAGAAAGCAAAGCCCTGCTTCACCTGGCACAGGACATCTGTGCCTGCTTATTCCTGCCCCCTCTTCAAAAGATATATTGGGATCAGGTGTTGTCCAGTTTAGCCAGTTCCTGACTGGACTGTTTACCCCTCTTCCTGACCAGGCCCTTTCTCCTTAGTACACACAGGTTTAAATGATATAACATTTTTTCGTGCTTGGTTATTCTACTAATTTTTTTCTCATGCTTGATAAAGACTCTTTGGCCACATGTTTAAAAAAATTTGTTAGGTCTAAAACTCACTTTGTTCCCATAGCAAAAATAGGCCCCTTTCATTTTTCCAGACACTATAAAAAATGAAAGGGGGTTGCTCTGTTTGGGTTTTGTTATGGGCAACAAATGAATTTAAACCCTAGACATTTTTCATACATGTGGCCCTTTGATCAAAACACACAATATTTTTGGGGGAATATAGTTTGTTGTTTAAACCCCTTGGAGTACTTCCTTTTTACAGCATTTTGGTTGTGATTTAGGAGTGAAGGTTTTTGCCCCTTTATGCCATGATTAGAGCTGTGGGATACGCTGTATAGGAGTTATTTTGTCATTTTTTATATTAGATTTTTTTTTTTTTTTTTTTTTATTAAATGGGGGGGAAAGGGTGGAAATAATTTTTCTGTCAATATCATTGGGGGACACAGCACCTTGGGTATAGGCCTGCCCTGGGGCTGACACTGGGGGGGAACCAAACATTTTGGGGACCCCCCCCCTTGATGGACTAAATCCCTCTACCGACCCGGCTGATCTTTTTGCTGGGCCCCTAGGAGGCAGATGCTGCTTTGCAGCTCTGCTGAGTTTATTTTTTTGATCTTCTCTGCCAGAGGTGCGGCTCGCCAGTTCTCGATCTCGTTGACAGTCTTCAGTTCCCAAGGGTGTAAGCGGGCCCCCGGGGACCTCGGGCCTGCGCGGATGGCTTTTTCTCCCAGGGTCGTTTTGTGTTTACCTCTTCCCCCCTGGCCCCTGTTATCATGTTCAAATGCCTGGAGTCTGAAAAGGTGCCTGGCTTTTTGTCCCCCCTTTGGCCCCCCGAGGTTTGGTTTGGGATCTCCCCCCTTTTGGGCAGACGCTCCTTGGCCTCTTGCTCTGTGGCCGGACCCCCCCTTTCTCAAGTTCCGCCTCACTGTACCGCAGCTGTATTTGAAGGCATGGCTGTTGAAGCCACAATACGAAGTTTTGTCGATCCAGTCTTTCAGCCTGATTAGGGAAAGTAAGCCTCAACCCCCCGGATCTATTACCGCACTTGGAAGGCCCTTTTTTTTTTTCCTGGGAAAGGGTCCCAGGGGTTTCACCCATTGATATGTCCTTTCCCTGGGGTGCTTTCTTGTCTTAGTCGGGTTTGGAGCTTGGGTCAGCCTTTCTTCCCAAGAGGGCAGACTTCCCCCTTTGGGTTTCTATTAGGCAAGCTGGCTACCCGCCCTCAGGTTAAAACCTTTGTGCAGGAGGTTGCTCGTTCTGTCCCACCAGTTCATAGGCCTGGGATTTAAATCTGGTTTCGAAGGTCATGCAGTCTTTACTGTTGGACCCTTTATGGGAAGTGTTCCTACGTTTGCTTTAATGGAAGGTGGCTTTCCTAGTGGCCATTACTGCCATCCGCCAAATGTCTGAACTGGGGCTCTATCATATAAATCCCCATTCTTGAAGCTCCATAAAGACAAGGTTGTCCCGTTCTTTCGTTTCTCCTGAACTTGGTTACGTCATTTCATGTCAATGAGGACATAGTATTGCCCTCTTTTTGCCCCTCGCCCGCTAATTCTCTGGAGCAGTCTTTACATTGTTTAGACATTATCAGAGACATTCAGATCTACCTGTTGGCCACTAAATCCTTTAAGTGCTACAATGCCCTCTTTGTCATTCCAGGGGGGTTTCTCAGGGGGTGGGCCCCTTAAAGGCCGCCTTCCATCTGTTTTTGGCTGCAAGTTTGGAAGCCTATCGGTTGAGGGGTGAGCCTCTCTTGTTCCGGGTCACTGCCAATTCTACAGGAACAGTAGATGCCTCCTGGGCAGTTTGGAATCGAGCTTCAGCTTTGTGGGTTTTGAAGCTTTGCGGGCTTCGGTCCATACCTTTTCTAGGTTCCAACAGATCCATACCTTGTCCTGGGCTGAAGCAGCCTTGACTGTAAGGCCTGGTTCCCGGTTTTAAAGCCCAGTAATTGCGGGCATTTCGCCCCCAATTACGCCCGGTTCCCTGGGGCGGGGCGGGGGGCCGGGAGCTTGCTGCCCCATAGACATTCATTATTCACGGGCGTACCGCCTAAAAAATTCCCTGTCACTTTTCCCCCCTGGGATTCGCCGAGCAGGGGGGAGAGCGGAAGCCATAGTTCTCCTGAGAAATAGGTTACCGTAATGACGGGGGGATTCCAGCGTACTCAGGCAAATACGGGCCCCGTACGGTGGAATCCGTCCCAGAATAACCGGTGAACGGCCCTAAGATCTTTTAGGGAGCAGTGGGCCCAAGGGGGGCCATGCGTGAATTTTTCTTAAATTTGTTCCCCCCCCTATGGGGTGCTATTGGGGAAACCCCTGTGGTTCCCCCCAATGATATTGACGAGAAATTGGGATTTTTGTACTTACCGTAAAATCCTTTTGTCGTCCAATTCATTGGGGGACACAGGTCCCTCCCTATTTTATTGTCTCTTGCCAATTCCGATTTGATGTTTTCTCCTTGGAGTTGGACCATGGTTTATCGTCTTTGCTACGGCTTTTGTACCAACTGATCAGCCTGGCGTCGGTAGGAGGGATATAGTCCATCAGGGCGGATCCAACATGTTTGGTTCCGCCTAGTGTCAGCCTCCTAGGGTGAGGGCCTATACCCAAGGTGATATGTACATCAATGAATCGGATGAGAAAAGGATTTTATGATAAGTACAAAAATCCCAATTTTTAAATTTATTATTTTTTTTAAGAGCAAAAGTGCCTCTATAATAAGTTTTTTAATTGTCACTTTTCCATCATGGACATTCATATATAGGTGATATAAAGTTTTAGAGTTGTCAGGGGCGGGGCCTAAAAGTATTTTTTTTTAAATATATATTTTTTTGTATTGTAATTTTATTTTACTTGTTATGCCCCCATAATGTCATTGGGGGGCATTTTTACATAAGCAGTTTTGTTTGTTTGTTGCTGAAATAGAGTGGAAATACAGCTCCCTGTACTGAGTGCTCAGCTGAGCTGGGTCTGTAAGGCCATGTTCACACGGCTTAAAATGGGCCGTATTTCGGTCCGTAATTATGCGCTGAAGTTCGCAAATTACGGACTGAAAACGGCCCATTCATTACGGTAATCCACAGTTCTCATAGAGAACTATGGATTACGTCTCCTATCCCTGCTCGGCAAATCCGCCGGGCGGGGAGATAAGTGACATGTGAATTGTGAATTACCAGCGGTGTATACGCTCCACTGGTAATGCAAGTCAATGGGCCGGCGAAGTGCCGCCCCCCTGCTCACTCCCCCGCTCCCGCCCCCGTCCACACGGCGTAATTGCGGGGCGTAATTTCGCCCCGCAATTAAGCCGTGTGAACCTAGCCTTAGGCTAAATCTACACAGCAGATGTCAAAATGCCGTCCAAAATCCAATTACATTTTGACATTGCAGGACTGCGTTTTTGCACAAAAACCGTGGCCGGTTTTCAGATTTGCCGTTGGCCCCATACATTCTCAATGTAACAGGGCCAACAGCAAATCCGAGTGGAATCCTGCGGCATATACAACATATTGCATATTCCGCTAGGTTTTAAACGCAATGGTATAAAAGGTCTATGCAGCACAGTGTACCGTTGGATTTTCAGCAAATTCAAAATACTGAAACCGCCGAAAAACCAACGGTGTTCCTGTGCTGTGGAAACCTAGCCTTATCACCTCCAGTGAAACATCATGAAGTAACAGGAAACTTGAATACAAACACTTTCTCAAATATGCTTCATTAGGAAAATCAAAGCAGTTCACACGGGATAATTTCGGTGCGCATTTTGCTGCTTATTTGCGCTCTAATACGGGCGAAATGCTCGCCGAAATTACAAGTAATCCACAGCTCTCATAGAGAACTATGGATTACGCCTCCTCTCCCCACTCGTACAATATGATTGTATTGTACGCGCGAGGAGATAAGGGACATGTCAATTACTTGCGGCGAATATGCGCCACGAGTAATGACTGTCAATGGGGCCGGCGGGTGTACGCGCGTATTAGCGCGACTCCTGAAGCACCCGGTGTAATTGCGGCAGTACTGTACGCGCCGCAAATACGCCGTGTGAACATAGCCTAATTCGTTTAAAAAAAAAATGCTGGCCATTTAAGACAGCTCTGAAGTCGGCACATGACAGCTTGATGGATCACTGTGTTGATGGCTGTGTCCAATTAAATGCTTCTGAGCTGGGAGAGTCAACTGTGAAAGGGGGAGCCAGGAAATATACATCATGAGCACACTGATAAACGCTGGGCTGCTATGTCTGAGCTGGATAAAACACTAGCAGCAGTGTAATGTTGATGCCTGTAAACCCTGCCACACTATGTCCTCAGTGTGCGGTGCCTGCTGCACTGTATGTGGTGAGAGATTCGGTACCTGTTGGTATCTCCCAACAGAAAGAATCCCTGCTACATAAATACCTCTGCTAAGAAAGTGAAACTAAAATCAGTTCCCCTGTAATACTGACTATTGTCCTATTGATATGTACTGGAAAAAAGTCTTATAATTTCATCTACTGTTATATTTTTTGTGGAAGTGATAGGTACTCTTTAAAACCCAGCAGCATCTGCAATGACCACTGGTACCAGAATGTCCGGGCAGAGAGAAACTGCTGCCACACGGACATTTAAATTCAACAGGTGGTTGGCAATGGGTTAATACAATTATACTAAAATGGTGGGGAAAAGAGAAAGTGATACCCGTTTCCCAGTCACCCGCCGCTAAAGCTGCGAAGCAGTCGGGGATCACTTCTTTTCACTTTCTGGTTCTTGTCCCAACACACAGGAAAGGCCCACATTTTAGTTAGTGAATAGAGGATCAGTCTTTCTTATGTGTCTGGATGAGAACTCGGAAGTTAAGAGGAGCTGTATGTAGCACAGGGGACCAGAAGTTAGGTATTCATTTTTTTCTATTTTGCCTCGCCCTGGTCCTATTTTACCATATTTTTTTAAACTGGACAATCCCTTTAAAGTGAGCAAGGCCTGAGTAGGTACAAAAATAAATAGGAAGTGGGGTTCAGTATATAAAATTCTTCTCTAGCATTTGTTCTGGAAACCTCTCATAGGATCATCTTTAGTGATACAGTTGAATACATAGTTGTCTACACTGTCATTCTTCTGTACTGAATTAGAATATTTTGAGATTATAAACTGTTCCCAAAAAGTTAGGGATATTTCACTTTTGGTTGAAATTTTAGGATGAATATAAAATTTCTTGAAAACTTTTTTAAACGAACTAAATGAGACCATCTCTTAACTTTAGAATTTCCAGTTCAGTAATTTAGGACTTTTTACACAACCTGCTGATCACTAAGGGTATGTTCACACGGCGTAATTTGGTGTGTAATTATGCTGCAATACACCTGAATTACAGACCTCTCATTAAGAGAGCTATGATTTTCCGACGTTTATGCTGGTGTAAAGAATTGACAAGTGAAAGTCAGTGATAGCTTTCTGTTAGTGCTTTAGAAGTACGTGCTGGCCATACTTCTAAAACACCTGGCATATTGCGGCGCGTACCGTACATGCCGCAATACGCCCTATGCTTAGTGTGAAAATTCCCAACAGGTGTTTGATCCCTGAATTGCCCCCAATAAATTTAGAGGATTAGTTTGAATTGGGATTTAAACAGTCCTCCTCCATATCACTGCAAGTAACAAAGTTTTCCTCTAAAATATAACTTTTATTAATCCTTGTTAAAAAATATACTAACTAGTGCGGCCCTATATTTTCGTGCTACAAATTAAACGGTTCCACTTTAACAGTCTGATTTCATATACTAATCAATGTCCTCCTATAAATTCTATACACCAAATGAAATCAATTTCCAAATCTCAGTATTCCCCTGACAGACAGGATTCCATCAAGGGGGAAAAATTTCCCCCGTTATTCATGTAAAATATCTTCTTCATTGTTCGTTTAATTTGTAGCACGAAAATATAGGGGCGCACTAGTTAGTATATTATTTAACAAGGATTAATAAAAGTTATATTTTAGAGGAAAACTTTACTTGCAGTGATATGGTGGTTCAGCTTTCCTCAAAGTTATTGGTCAAAGTGGTAATTAGTTTTAAACAGTCCTCCTCCTCATTCCATTGCGAGGGTTCAAGCAGGATCCTCTCAGACGGAAGTGGCCACTGAGCTTAGAGTGTCATCAGCAGGTTGCAACAGAGATACAGAGAAGGGAAGAGTCACAGAAAGGCAAATAAATGGACGTCATTTGGCTACATCACACACTGATGACCGCTTCATTGTAAACAGTACCCTGCAGAACCAGATGAATGCCAGGCAGCTCCAGGCATGTTTAAGGGAGGTGAGTGCCATGCCAAGTGCCATGTCAGACTATTTGTAACCGTTTACATCAGCGCGGTCTGCATGCTGAAATTTCAACCAAAATCCAAATACCTTTAAGTTTTTGTGAGTGGTGTATATTTTTTCGCTACTAGCTCTCACAGTGGTAATTTGATTTTGATTATGTAAATTTAATATATTTGTGTTTTTTTTTCCTTTGAAAGATCACTAAAATCCTAAAATGACTTACACCAAAATTAAAATTTTTCAGGGGACGGTGAGAAAGCAGAGGAGGATGGCGATGAGCTTCCAAGCCTTGATAATTTTCTAGCAAAGCACACAAGTGAAGACAATGCCTCTTTTGAACAGATAATGGAAGTAGCAAAAGAAAAGGAGCGAGCTAAGAATTCCTGGCTTTATGAAGCCGAGGAGGAGTATAAGCAGGTAAGCAGAATTCCATATGTAAGCAGTCCTAATCCTTTTTTGCATGCTTAGCTTATAGATGGATTTTCCTCTATTACAGTGTGTTTCCTTTCATTACCCTAACGCTGAGCTCCATCTTTATGCGTGACATTTCTGTCAGTATATATTAGCTGGATTGACAGATCATGAATATGTTTGCACACAATTTTCCTGTGCTTCCATTGACAACAATAGGCTGCGTTTTGCATGCATTTTTTTTTCTGCGTATTTATGAAACATAAGCTGTGTCAACATATCCTGTGTGCTCTTCAATGCCATTATCTTGTTGGCGCTGTGCTTTTTTTTTTACATCCGGAGGTATTTTACCCTTCGGGTTTTGCCGCTGTTTTGCCGATGTTTGCCCAATTATGGCCATCTTTTGTGGTTCTTTTTACCTTTAATCTTGTAATCTGATGTAGTATTTTACTATTCTGGGCTTAGGGAGTTAGTGCAAAGGGATGTTACTCTATGTTGTCCCGAGCTGAGAATTGCTGAAAGAAGTGATCGCCCGTGGCACTTTGTAATGCTCCTGAGATCGGGGGGTTGCTGGAGGCGTGTCGCACTACAACCGTATTATTCTACACCTTCAGTACAGCAAATCCAGGTACATTACTGCTGGAACAGGTAGACCACTTTAAAAGTAGTTGACCTGAGCCAGAAGTGTGGCTTTGTAGCTAGAAAGCGCTAAATCTATGACCCGCAGTACAGCAGGTTCATAGATTCAGGCGCATTGTACGCTACAAATATGTGCAAAAAAATGTCATCTGGGAGCCAAAAATCATACATGTCGCCCTATGTGACTGTTTATTATGTCAGCTGCAGGGGATATGTGTTGCTGCCCTCAGTTCTCTAACACTAGACTGCCAGGTAGTTTCTTGTTTCACAAGTGATTGTTCAGTTGTTTAACAAGGAATTAATAAGACAGCTTTAAACACTCTAATACCGTGTTTCCCCGAAAGTAAGACAGCGTCTTACATTCTTTTTACCCCCAAAAGTCCCACTATGTCTTACTTTCGGGGTATGTCTTATATTGGCAGGTATATGGCCCCATACGCAGGTATAGGGCTGGCTGTAGGCAGGGTATAGGGCAGGTATAGGCAGCTGTAGGCAGGTATAGGGCCGGCTGTAGGCAGGTATAGGGCCGGCTGTAGGCAGGTATAGGGCCGGCTGTAGGCAGGTATAGGGCCGGCTGTAGGCAGGTATAGGGCAGGTATAAGGCAGGTATAAGGCAGGTATAGGCAGCTGTAGGCAGGTATAAGGCAATAATATCAAAATAAAAAAACAAACAATCACTTACCTGGTTCCCCGCGCTCTCGGCTCTGCTCTATCTTCTTCTCGGCACAGGCGGGTGACATCATCAGGCCGTGCACGCAGCGTGATGACACACGCTGCCTGTGCCGGGAGCTCCAGACAGCAGCCAGTCTGCGGTCGCACGGAGGCCACTGCGGAGCACGGAGCGCTCGCTCTGTGCTCCGCAGTGGTATCCCTTCACCTATATGCGCTCCGGAGGAGTTGCATATAGGTGAAGGAATCGCGGACAGTGCCCGGGCCAGCGCAGCGCCCGGACACTGTGCGCTCACTCGGCCTTCAGTTATATGCGCTCCCTGAGGAGCCGCATATAGCTGAAGCGTCCCTGTCAGCGCCCGAGCCATCGCAGCGCCCGAGCGCAGACAACGTAGTTTACTACGTCTTACTTTCGGGGTACGTCTTACATTAGTCGACGTCCCTAAACTCCCCGCTACGTCTTACTATCGGGGGTGTCTTACTATCGGGGAAACACGGTAGCTATTATAAATGTTTTTTTGTACTCTTTATACAATGCCACAGAGAAAAAAATGCATGGCTTCACTGGTTAATTACTTGTTGCTTTTATTTGTCTATTCACTTATTCGTGTCCCTTCCCAGCGGCTTCAAGAAAATCTTGCCCTCCCCTCAGTTGAAAAGCAAGCTATTCAGGATGGGAAAGCTGGTCTGGATACCTGGGAGTACAAAACCCACAACACTCTCATGTACTATCCTGAAGGTAGGTTTTTATTTCAAACCATTTTGCATTTAGTTGGGCAAACCCTAACCAAATAGTAGCAGATTACCTAAATTGGTAATGCTAATATTAAATAAGGTGCTATATGAATGTATGATTTATACTATTTATTGTGTACACACTTTTTCTGCGTTCTTATTATTTTAACTTTATCTTTACCTAAGAGTATATTCTTACTTGACAGATTTGTACAGAAATTTGGACAAGATCCATAGAGTTTACCTCTATTTGACATATAAACTTTTGCTGCTTTATTTGTAATACTGCAAAATTCAAAATCATCCGCTATACAAAACCACAATCTGGCGTTTTCATGGGCATAGACATCGGTATAAGTGGAATATCTGAATATCACATCTTGAACTGTCATTTTTTTTTTAGGAAGAATTGTACATCGCTGGCACTTTTTGGCTCTTGCCACATGGTGACATGCTAACATGCTTAAGCATTTGTTCCCTAGGATATATTTGCACAACTCTCTGAGATAAAACATGTCCTGCTCTGCTGAGTTGAGCATGCATAGGGGGCTAAAGGAGAGGCATGGTTGACTTTAATCTTAATTTAAATATGATTTAAAAAAAAATGTAAAGGGGCCCTTCCTAGTATAACATTGTCTGATAGAGTGGTGGTGCACTGCAAAAGGTACCACACTACTTTGGTTGACCTGGACCTCTGAGCATGCTCCTGCTCTTCTTTAAAGATTCTTCTGTTTATTCATGGGAGCAGGGGACAATAGTAGGCAAAAGGTAAGTGCCCTACCGAGATCCTATTTCTTCCTGGTTAATGGTCACTAATGGCTCTGTTTTAGGACCCCTTTTACATCCTGTTTTTCATCCTTATTCGTAGACCACGTTTTTGTGTCTAATGCAGAAAGCCTATTCAGAATGTTTGACCTACAGATCTCTATGGCCCTGTCACAGCCTGCTACAGTATCCATCAGGATAAATTGACAGATACCATGAATGGGGATGAAAAATGTGATGTCAATGGGACTTGAGATGTAAAATCCTCTTTCTTTATGTAAATACAGGCATTGTATTTCAATCCCGTACTGGAATCTTCATAAGGTATATACATTGTGCACAGGCATCTAAAATGTTACATAAAAATGGTAAAGGTGAGTGGGTTAAACAGGGTAAAAGGTAAATGTGAACAGGTTGCAAAAAATACATATTCGCATGAGGTATGTAAAAATAAAGCTTTTCTGAATAGTTAGGGGCCATTCACGCGGCACAGGACAAATACCGGTCAGTTTACCCGACCGGTATTTGTCCTGTTTTTGTGCCATGCACACGGACGCAGGGAGGGCGGTTTTTCTCCACGGTTTGCGGAGAAAATCCCTCCCTCTTCACATAGGCATGTTCATATTCCATCCGAAAATTATGTTTTTCGGACCGCCGGTGATCTAAAAAACCGCCGGGCGGAAAATTGGTGCAGTGGGGACCGCTGTACGGATTTTCCATTAAGGTCCGTGTAAAAGTTTTTCAGCCGGTTTGCAGCCGGTTTTCAAAATCGAGAACCAGCTGAATAACGTGCCTTGGGGACATTGGCTTAGTTCTAAAAACATTGATACAAAATACCTTCTTGTAAAATTTGAATTAACACTCAATATAAAGCACTAGTGATTCACAGAACATAACCAATGAATAACTATTGTTAGGCTACTTTGTATGTAATACAGAAAAAAAACACAGCCAAGAACATGCTGGTGTTTTTAGTGCCCGTAAGATTTTGCTATGGCCATTGTCGGGCTCTAAGCAATAAGCTAAGGTGGCATACAAATGGCACATAAAAACAACTGAGTTGGTAAATAGAAAAGATAGAAACAACTCCTAAGAGTTCTTACAGCCATCATTTGCTCTAATACTAATGTTGATTTTAAAGCTGTATATTATTAATGCCAACACTGATTGAGGGAACAAAATAAGTCCAAAACCATCCAGCCATTTAAAAAAACACATTAATTGCCATTGGTTTAACACGTCGGGGTTTATCAAACATGGTCTATAAAGACATTTAATCCAAATGTATTACAACCAATATAGGGGAATAAAAATGACTCCTCAAAGAGCAGATTCCACTAGATATGCACATTAGGCAAGTGCTGAATAAGTCGAAGCCTATTGGATCTACAGACTACAGTGTCTCTATCCAGATGGATTAAATGAGGCAATTAAAGTTGCTAACTTTTGTCCCTTATTTTTTCTTAAGCAGTTGCCACAATAGCAATTGGAGAGTTAAGTTACTCTTTGAATTTTCTGACTCCTTGGGCTTAATACACTGTCTGTTGTCCATAGCAACCAATCAGAGCTCAACTTTTATTTTTCCAGAGCACTATATGAAATGAACGTTGAGCTCTGGTTGCTATGGGCAACAAAGGCAGTCTTTCTGCTAGACCGTTTTCATACATAAGGCCCCTTGTCATCTACACACCATCCAGAGCCAGATAATGACTATATGGCAATCAAAAAAGCATAAAGCTTCTCTCCTTTTCATTCAACAACTGTTTAAGAAGTCCTCATATTTTCCTTTGTATTTGCCAAACCTATTACTTGCTCCTTCGTGTTATTTGCGGACAATCCTAGCTAAGTTTTCAAAACCAGAAAAAGGCCAAGTAGCCGTATTCAGCTAGCAATATAAATACTAGCTTTTTTAGTCAACAGATTTCTTATTTCATAATGAAAATAGGCTAGTAATAGGTTTTTAGATGGTTTTGTACCTTAAATCATTAGAGTTTCCATCAATAATTAAAATACACCTTCTAAATTAATATCAGTATTAACACAAATACTGACTGTAGCAAGCCGAGGCTTTGTTCGCATCTGCATCTTAGGCTCCGTTCGGAGCCTACAGATCTGTTATATGATCGGCACCAACAGTGCTCAGCTATGGAAGAGAACAGCTTTGAATTATGATGTAAGCAGAGGTATGAACACTGCAGCCAATCAGTGAGTGACGTCCTGTTTAGAAGAAGACAGAAGACCCGGTGTTGGAACGGAGGAGAGGACGGTGAGTATATTTTTCATTATTTTCTTTTTTTGGGCACCAGTGACTGATTATTTAATTTTAGCCCTTCTTAACCTTTTTTCCTTTTGCCTTTTTTAGGCATTAATTGTAGATGATTGTGCACAGTGCAAATGCCTGATGAAGATCCCAGTACAGGATCAAAACACATTCTCTGTTTTTATGACAATCAATTAAAAAAAAGGATTTTAAATCTTCATCCTTCTACCTTGTACCAATTTTCTATAGTTGGGATCCAAAAACAGAGCCAGCAGCGACCACCACCTAGAATCTCTGCAAGGTACTTAACTTTGCCTAATGTTAGTTTAAAAAGACTTTACAGAGTGAGGTGAATTTTGCGGTAATAAAGTGTGTCAGATGAATGTTACTCCTTTCCCCTCCCCCCCCCCCCCCCCCCCCCCAAAAAAAAAGAAAATTTTAAATATTGCAGTCTTGTTGTGTTTTGCACAGCATTGATCTTACAATAGCCTTTTTATTTAAGGTGTGCCAGACAACGATGCTATATTCAAGAAACCCCGGGAAGTAGTTCATAGAAACACTCGTTTCCAGAAAGACCCTTTTAGTCAAGCTTTGAGTAAAACACAGCTCCAACAGGCTGCAGCCTTAAATGCACAGGTATGGTTCTTCCATCTTGTTTCATAGCAGCTTTACTGGTCACTGTGCTTGTGAACACTCCCTTAAATAATGAGGGTTTTTTTATTGTTTTTTTTTTTGGGGCGCAGTACAAACAAGGGAAAGTTGGTCCTGATGGAAAGGAACTCATACCACAGGAGTCCCCAAAAGTCAATGGCTTTGGATTTGTAGCTACCCCATCTCCTGCTCCAGGTTTGTACACTTATCATTTGTGGTACTTTTCTGTTAAAAAAGTAAGTGTTCTCTGTTTCCACTTACCATACATTTTTACATTATCAAAGGAGTTGACGATTCCCCGTTAATGACATGGGGTGAAGTTGAGAGCACTCCCTTTCGTCTGGATGGATCAGAGACTCCATATTTAGAGAAGACACCTGGACCATCATTTAAGGTAAGTGTAATCTATATGCCATTGCAGTTTCCAAGAATGGGTCTAAAGGTGCACAACAAATTAATATGAAAATTGTAGCACTAAGCTAAACTCATTCATTTTATCCTTACAATCTTCACCCCCAACCAAACTGCTTAACACCTCAGCTCTAACTGCAGAAACTCTTACGTATTCAGAAGAGGATCTCAAGTTTGGTATTTTCCTCAAAATATAACTCATTTGCAAAATGTGGCATTGAGGATACGATCTCAATGTAACAGGAAATGGTTGTTTCTCTATCACTGAGCCCAACTAATCATGCCGCTCCAGAAGCTTAGGGGGGAAAATATTTATTTTTGACTCCCATTTTAAATTTCTGGATCATCTCCATAATCCTTGTTTATAATTACAGGCCTTGGTCACAATTTGAAAACTAAATGTGCCAGGAAAAAATGAAGCCTAGCCATCATACAAACATAACTGCAGAATTATTTGTCAAGTTTATTATTGATTTTCCTTCTCACAGTTGTAAAGGGGTTTTGAACTGCATATCATGTGACCCAGCAGGCAGACATCACCATGCCTTTTTTCCTACAATTTGCTCACTCTAGTCAAACAAAGGTCTGTTTATGTAAAGAGCTGTGAGTATGAGTTCTAGGTTCAAACCCCTGTAGGAGCCAAACATGATTTTCTTTCCTCAGTTTACATACCTGATTGAGGTTTCTTTTCATGTATTTGCCCCATTTGACTAATTAGTAACAGGACAGGAGTAGAATTACAGCACCTGGAACTGAACACTCGCTCAGCTGTGAGCGAGTCTGATTACTAAGTAGGGAAGAGACTGACAGTAGCTGCCTGAGAAGAGTGGCGATGTCTGAGCATGTGCTGGAAGACTGAGGAGCTCTCATCAATGGTCATTTTCCCCGGAGACCAGCTGTACACTATGGTTCACTAAGGGAGCAGCTAAAACAAAAATGGTACAGAATTTTCAATAATGATGAATGGTGAAAATGTTTATTATTAAATTTTACTTTGTTGCAAAACTCCTTTAACCTACAACCCTTTCTAGTCAGATCTACAGCGATGACCTCTAAGGGCTTGTTCACACGGAGTTTACACTCCGTGTTACAAGCGCTTTTAGGATCCAACTTGGGGTCCGCTTTGTCGGTCCCCAAGACGGATCTAATAATTAGCAGTGAGATTATCACTGCTGTCTGTGCCGAACACGGAGCGGCGGTCACAAGAGGGATCGCCGCTGCGCAGCTCAGCTCCGTCTTGAATAGAATTGCATGTCAATTCTTTTCAAGACGGAGCCGAGCTGTGCTTTTGAAACACGCAGCGGTGATCCCTCGTGAACGCCGCTACGTGTTCGGCATAGCAAGTAGTGATAATCTCACTGCTAAATGTTAGATATAATATAGTGAATAAGTATCCAGGTTGATATTTCAAAGAAAATACCCTGTGAATGTAGATTTTCACAGCCCTTTGGAACCACACAGATTGTTTAGAGATTGATGTCGGCGGTTTACTAAGATTTTGTGCAAGGTTCAATTTGCTTTGCCCCACTTTAGGGGTTTGGACACTAGAATGCCTCAGCTTCTGCCTCTTGAAAATTACCAGGCATCTGAGGAGTTTAATGCCACTGGTCTGCTCTTCCAGCTTTTCTATATGAAATCGGAAAACCACTTTTGTTTGGAATTTCTCAAAAATGATGTAACCTTTCAGATCATTTTCACTTAGGTGTATGAATCTTATTTTATTTTTTTGATGGAGTTGACAATGTGTTACAGATCCTGGAGCCGGGTCGTAGAGAACGGTTGGGTCTGAAAATGGCAAATGAAGCTGCTGCAAAGAATAGAGCAAAGAAACAAGAGGCTTTAAGGAGAGTGACGGAGAACCTGGCCAGGTAAGTACAGCCTGTTACTTGTGTGTCTCTTTTAGGCCTCGTTCACACGGCTTATTCTGCCGCGTATTGGCGCCGTACTGCGCGCCGGATTTGCGCTTCAGTACGGCGCCAATCCGTCGGAGTCATTACGGTAATCCACTGCTCTCATTGAGAACAGTGGAATCCGTCGCTCCTCCCCGCTCGGCGAATCCGCCGCGGGGGGAGAAAGTGACATGCACATTATTTACGGCGCGTACGCGCCGTAAACAATGCATTGTCTATGGGGCCGGGAGCGGCGCCCCCGCCGCGCTCCGGCCCCGCCCCCGTCCCGCCCCTTATTCACGGCGGATTTGTGCGCTCAATACGGCCTTAAGGTGAAATTATCATTTGTGCTTGCAAATTTTTACCTTTTTTTTTTTTTTTTAAATGTCCTTTTTCCTTCATTAACTTATATTATTTTATTTTTTCACAGCTTGACGCCTAAAGGACTCAGTCCATCCATGTCTCCTGCTCTTCAGCGTTTAGTCAATAGAACGTCAAGTAAATACACAGATAAAGCTCTAAGAGCCAGCTACACCCCATCTCCTGCTCACACCAGCTCGCATGGCTATAAAACCCCAGGAGGCTCACGCCTAACACCTACTGTTACCCCCACACCAGGAGCTTCTTCACAAACTCCTACTGTACCAGATCCTACCTCCATTACTGATAATTTGCTACATTTACCCAAACGAAGAAAAGCCTCGGACTTTTTTTGAATGGTGGAAAAGATATTGGCATGCGTGACTGCATTATCTTGTTTGTCTGGTGCAAACAATGATGTTGTTAGATGGGACCAGACTGTAAATATTACTCTCTTTATAGAGAATGAAGATGGAATGCTAATTTAATAGCAACTGTTTGTGTTGATATACTTCTTTTTAATAATTTAAGTTAAATGTTGTTAAAAGTTGCAAACTTCTGCGCAATCCCCTTTGGGGCAAAAATTTGCAATTTTTTTTTTTTTTTTTTACTGCTTTTATGCTGCTTTCATCATGTAAAACAAAATAACAGTGGCTTTTTATAGGGAGCATGGGCTCCTGCAGCCAAACATATTCACTATAATTTATGCTAGAAAGAATTGTAAATAATTGTGGCAATCTATATCACCTCGTATCTGGTGTAGATTTCTTTGGATGGTGCATGGACACTCGAGATGTAAATTTTATCTTTTATGAACAATATAAAGTGTTTTCTCTTCTAATATGTACCGTAAGTGTTTTCTTGTGGCCACTCACCACAAATGAATTTTTTATCAACCAGAATAAGTGCAACCATTTTACTCCTGTCCATTTAAAGTACATTGAAATTTAAGATTTCTAACACATGCAGTGCTTCAGTGTTCATGACTAAATTATTATTGGTAATACTATGTTACTGCAACTGGAACTAGCATCGATAAACCTTATGACAAAATCGATAAGGCTGGGCTCACACTACATCATTGCCTATGTTGCAGGTATCCGCCAATGGATACAGCAACGTAGCCATAGAGAGGAGTAGCAAATACAGTTCTGTGTGGACTACGTCTTTGTCGGCGGTAAACGCATGTATCTGCGCGATACACAAAAGCGTGGTCTACCACCCGCAGATAGCGCAAACCTAGTCCACATAAGAGTACATTTGCTTTATTCACACTTATGGATCTACAGCTGTGTTCGATAGAGGAATACCTGCAACATTGGCAATAATATAGTGTGACCCCAGCCTAAATTGTAGAAGTGCATTCTAAACATTGTTACAATTAGAGTAGGAATATCTGTCACACGTCAAGAACCAGGCTTTACATCCTTACAGATCATAATTTCCATTGTGTTTAAAATTGATTTAGTGGCCGTTTACACGGCACAGCAAATACCGGTCGGATTATTGCTCTGTTTTGGGGCCGTTTACATGGCCGCAGGGGGCCGGTTTTTGTCTGCTGTTTGCGGAGAAAAGCCCTCCCCCTTCGCATTGGCAGGTTCATGTTCTGCCCAAAAACTATGTGGAAGAATGAACATGTTCAATGTTTTTCGGACCTCCGGCAGTCCAAAAACCCGTCTGGCGGAAAATCCGTGCAGCGGGGATTTTCCATAGAGGTCTGTGATAAAGTTGGACAGCCGGTTTACAGGCGGCTTTCAAAACCGAAAACCGGCGGTAAAACCATCTGAAAAACCTGCCATAGGGACATGCCCGTACTGAATGACAATTAACAGCATTTTCCTTCCGGTCACATGTCTTTTTCAATAAGTAAATACCCAACTTTGCAGGTGTAGCTATGGATCATAATTGGTGTCTTTTAGCATTTTATTTAGTTTATACTGGTTCATTGCATCTTGGCATTATATTGTATAACGTGTAGAAGAGGTTTCAGCTGTGGACAACATTGGTGATGTAGTGGGTTGTCCATGTGGATATTTTAAATAAGTTTATGCTGGAGCTGTGGTAATTAAAATGAGAAAAAAAACTGATATCCACCTCTGTCCCAGTTCTTCTGCTGTCTCCCCAGGTCTTCTGTTTACTACTTGGGTCTGGCAGTCGCAAAGGCCACTGCTGCGGCAACTTATTGGCTACAGTGGTTACATGGTATTTCCTGGTATCGAAGTTTAAATGTTAAGGCCTAAGAAAGGTGATTTCAGTCAAGGCACTTAACCACTGCAGTGCTGACATTCCAGCTGCTAGTAACGGGTAGTAAAGCGAATACCTGGGGAGATGACGGAAAGTGGCAGGACTAGAACAAATATATCATTATTTGTATGTGATAGGTTTTGTGCATACCAGGTCATGAGCCTCCCAAATGAAATAGATACTTTATGATTATTATATTAATTATTGAGTGGTGGTCAGATTATATTTATATGTGTATGTGTGTGTGTTATATATACTGTGTATATATCATATATATATATATATATATATATATATATATATATATATATATATATATATATATATATATATATATGTATGTTATATATGTATGTTCGTGTGTGTATATATATATATATATATATATATATAATTTATATTATATATATATATATATATGTATTATAATATTTTTTTTTATTTGTTTCCCTGTGTACATTACTCTCTCTGACTTGCCTTCTGCGAGCTTTGATAACACAACAGTGGGAGGATTGCTTGTTGGTCCTTTTTTCTGGTGGGCCTAGGGTTTAATGCTTATCAGCAATAATCTGTTAACTCTGAGGTAACCCCCTCTCCAATGCAGAAGAAGATTACCCCATTATCCTCTCACTTATTGCTATGTATATCCATGTGGTTTGCTCTAATCTTATCTATCCCTTTCCAGTGAACAATAGATTGATCATTAGGTCATTAGCTACTATTTGTAATGAGACCATATAGAGCTAAGCAGCACTAACCGTAAAGTGAGATTAGTGAGATTCTCAGCTATAGAAGGGCAATATCGGACATGTAATTTTTAATCGCATAGGAATGCCAAAAATTCTAAAAAAAATAAATGGTTTTTCAGGAATATTAGTTTTAACAAAAATACTTCTTTCTGCTAGAAGTGTCCCTTTTAAGCTGATGGAAGGCTGCAGTGTGTCTTACATTATAGGTAACGAATAGGTCGTAGACCTGAAACAATATATAAACACTATTTGTGTTACTGCTGCAACTACAAATAGCAGATATGGTCTGTGTGTGTGTTTTCATGGTAAAGTGCATAGACCAGTAGCAGATTCTTATTTGGACTTACGTTTTAAGCCATGGAAGTGAGTGCAGGGCGGTCCTCCTTCAGTCAGCAAAGACAATTGCCTTTTGTGGCACATCGAAACCTTGAGAGCTACCCTCTGTTCTTCTGCCAGTTTCCATCTCACCTACCTTCAGTAACAAACGACTGATAGGTTGCATTAGGTCAACATATTATAGGAGCTTATAAACTGAAAATTGTTTGGTAAGTAATTTTAAATGGACAATTTTGGTTGGTACCCATTCACAGAATAACCACAATAAAGCTAAGCATTGAGAAAAACACATTTTTGATTGAATTTCTAATAAACAACTTGCAACATGACTGCACTTGATCTAATGATGGTGGTAGATTCTAATTGTGCATTTCAGGTCCTTTATTTGGTTTACTTGAGTCTGTTGCTGCCCTGAGTTGCTCTTGCTGCAGGGGGTTTTCTTGGGTACTTGCCACCTCAGATGCGGTCTGTATTTCTTTTAGAGTTTCCGAGTTAGGAGTAGCTTGATATGGATTTATGGCATTTTCTTTTAAAACCGAAACCTGACTCCCATCCTTATTACTGTGATGGGAACGTTCTTTCGTTTTTGAAATGGGTTGCAGCCAACTATGGTTCAAAATCTGATCTACGGTTAGGCGTCGACTTACATCTGGCTGTAGCATGCTGTAAATGAGGTCCTTACAGTCGCTTGACAGGTGTTTAGAGCGTGGGAACTCTATATGGTGCTGCTTCTGTACACGTAACATCGTCTTTATGTTGGAATCGTCATAAGGCATTGAACCTGAAACCATGATAAAAAGGATCACTCCAAGGCTCCAGATATCATAGACTTTGGGCTCATATGGTATTCCTTGCAAGACCTCTGGTGCAGCATAAGCTGCTGAACCACAATACGTTTTACTGAGGTCTAAGTTACCAGTGCTACTGTGGCCTAAACGTCTAGCAAAGCCAAAGTCTGAAAGCTTAATGTTGAATTCTTTATCCAGTAGAATATTCTCACACTTCAGGTCTCGGTGGACAATATTCAGGTCATGACAATATTTTACAGCTGTAGCTAGTTGGTAAAATAACTTTCGTGCCACATCTTCTAGCATTGGTCCTCTGTTCTTAATGAATTCCAACAAATCCCCTTGGGCACCCAGCTCCATTACAATATAGACCTTGCCTTCAGAAGTCTCGAAGATTTCATAAGTCTTTACAATAGAACGATGGTTCAGGACTGCCAAGATCTCCATCTCACGAGGAAGGAACTTCAATAAAAAGTCTTTTGGAGCTTTTTTACGATCAATAATCTTCACAGCAACGCTACATTTCAGATGTTCTGAGAATGCTGACTTAACTTTTGCATAGGAGCCTTCACCTAAAATGATGCCAATTGTGTATCCTCTTATTTTCAGTACAGCAGAATCATCCATGGCTGGTTGAGAGTCTCAGGTGTTATTCTTCTACAATATATTTGTTCAGCCTATTGAATGCATATGTTCTAGAGTGTAGTGATGTCATACTGCTCATGATTTCACAATGCTGAATAGTATATAATTGTTGATTGGGCAGGACAATTACCAGAAAAACGTATGCCCGTGTAAAGCTAGCCCTATAATATTATTCCAATCACAGCTGTCTCAAACATTTGCCCGCACTTTAAAAAGTTATTTTTGCCACCAGCATCAGTAACAGAGAAAACGGAAGGAGCCTTTTAATCGGCCAGAGACATTTTCAAGCTAACTAGCAATCTGCTTCTGTATGGCTTCTTAGCTGATTGACACGGCAGAAATGTCACGTTACATGTGTCCTCCAGAATACAGGTCTTTCTCCTGGAATATGGTTTTATGCCCATAAATTATGTGGGATAGAAACTTAGATTGTGTTCAACAGAAATTTGTGACCAGGCAGGCTGGGTCCACATGGTCCAAATCTGCAGCATTTGGGTATGTTCACACAGCTTGTTTTCGTCCGTGTTACATATGCTTTTGAGCTGCGTGTTTGGATCCGTCTGTTGGACCCCAAATGGACCCAAAAGCATAGCTAACAAATAGCAATGTGATTTACATTGCTTTTAATATGAGACACGCATTTGGCGTTCACACGGGCGATTGCCGATACGTGTCTCATTGCGTCTTTCGGATCGGTTTCAAGAATTGACATGTCAATTCTTGGTCTGAAAGACGCAGCAGGTGCCTTAAAATGATAGGGTGCGATCCTGCTGCATCCAAAATGCATCCAAACAAGCAGCTGCCTATTTGGGTACGTGTTGGATCTGTTTGACATGCGATTGCTGCAGTGTTTTTGGATCCGATTCTCTGATCCAACATAGATCCAAAAACGCCGTCTGAACATACCCTTTGTGTCACGTGTCAATTTACCTATTTATGTTTTAAGAAAGTAATTTACACAGCTGTTTAGATATATCAAATGGCTTTAATGGGGTTGTCCAGTGGGAAAAAAATTATTTTCTCAATAATACCTTTCCCAACATTAGGCACATTTGTAATCTGCTCTTCCTGCAGTTGTAAGCTAGATACCTATTAGTTACTTAGGTTAAAAGGGTTGTCTCGCTACAAAGAATAGCTTTCAAAATGTAGGGAACACTGAATGAAGACGTTTTTCAAATATATTGCGTTGTTCATCTTTTTTTGTTAAGGAGCTACAAGTGATTTGATCAATTTCTGTGCTCTCTCTCGTTCCCCAAGTGATCGACTTGTATACTCCTTATCCCCTGCTGTTTGTTCTATCCGATAGCAGGGAGTGATGTCATCAAACAAGTAGCTGCCAGCAGTGTGAAAGCTTGTGTGTTATCTGATCTTGCAGACAAAACACTAATTACTCTCCTGTTTACATTAGCTCAGCAGCTTCTCTGGACCTCAGAGAAGGTAATTTATCTAATCTAGACTAATAAACAGAGAAGTCTGAATACATGGAGCTCATATGCTTATTACAGACAGCTTGACCAGGAAGTGACAGAGCAAAGCAGTATTATTTCAATCATGCATCCTATGAAACTTTGTGATGAGACAACCCCTTTAATGTACACAGTCATACTTTGCAATAGGGCTGCAACTGAGATACGTAAGCCGCCTTTTTCCTTCGATTTTCTAACAATGCTATCTGTCAAATTCTGTACAAATCTGACAGCAAAAATATTGTGGCACGATTCATCAGATTGTGTCTGTCCTGAAGTATTCTTTCCTTGAAGCATTGCTGCTAGGGTAGAATATTTGCATAAAGATGGTCGACTGAGCCTCTTCTACTCTTAACCCCATTCCTATCATATGATGTAGGTAACAGTGTGTGACATTGTCTCACTGGCTGAACCTGCTCAATACATGCCAGGTGCCAGCTATTAATTACAGCCAACATCTGCCTTCTTTGGCCAGGACCAGATATAACTCTAAATCTAATACTTAGATTCTGCAGTCAACACAAAAAATGGGGATACAAAAGTTCAGCTAAAAGAGCAATCTGGCCTATTTAATTCAATCAGATCTTACAGTATAAGTCTTGATACATAAATGCTAAACAATCAAAGCCAAACTATAGTGCATCTAACCCAATAAGCAACACTAGCGGTATATCCAATGTTAAAAATATTTGTTAAAAACATGTCAAAAGGGTTGTCCAGGGACATAAAATAAAAAAAATCCTCACAGTGGAGTCTAAAATAATGTCGCTGATGTCTTTAGTTATAATTACTGCTTTTCTGATGCTGCACATAGTCTCCCTTCTCTGCAGGTAAGCAGCATTTCCTATTTAAAAGCTGTTTGCATTTGCCCTGTAAAATTACAGTCCACAAGGTTCTTTTCTTGTGCTGCTTTTTCTTCCACTGTCCCAACTTCAGTCTTGGTGCCTTCACCATTTTCTCCCTCATGTTGTAGACTAAAGGAGTGTTGATATAACCCCTTACCATCCCAGCGAGTTTTGACCTCCCTGACAGCCCCATTTTTTTAAATCTGTGTGTCACTTTATGTAAAAATAACTTTTTGGTACTTTTACCTATCCATGTGATTCAGAGATTGTTTTCTCGTGACACATTGTGCTTTGTTAGTAGGAAATGTTGGTCCATACAATCCTTGGTTATTTGCGAAAAATATTGTAAAAATTTGAAAAAAATTTGCCATTTTCAAAGTTGAAAAAATTCTGCATATGGGACAGTTATTTCACACAAAATAGTTTATAACTAGCATCTACCATATGTCTACTGTAGTTTGGCATCATATTTTAAATGTCTTTTACATTTTTTACAATATTAGGGGGCTTAGAAATTTTGTAGTAATTTTTCACATTTTCAAGTAATTTTGGGACCAGTCCAGTGCTGATGTGGCTTTGAGGGGCCTGTAGGTTAGATACCCCCATCAATGACTCCATCTAAGAAACTACACCCCTTAAAGTATTCAAAACACCATTTAGGTAGTTTATTAACCCATTAGGTATTTCACAGAAATTAAAGCAAAGTGGAGGTGAAATTTCAAAATTTAACTTTTTTTTCAGATTTTCTGTTTTTATCTATTATTCACTGGAATACGGTAAATGTAACTAGGGAAATGCAACTCAACATTGATTCCCCCAATTCTGCCATTTTTAAACATATCTTATACACTCACCGGCCACTTTATTAGGTACACCATGCTAGTAACGGGTTGGACCCCCTTTTGCCTTCAGAACTGCCTCAATTCTTCGTGGCATAGATTCCACAAGGTGTTGCAACGATGCTCAATTGGTACCAAGGGACCCAAAGAGTGCCAAGAAAATATTCCCCACACCATGACACCACCACCACCAGCCTGAACCGTTGATACAAGGCAGGATGGATCCATGCTTTCATGTTGTTGACGCCAAATTCTGACCCTACCATCCGAATGTCGCAGCAGAAATCGAGACTCATCAGACCAGGCAACGTTTTTCCAATCTTCTACTGTCCAATTTCGATGAGCTTGGGCAAATTGGAGCCTCAGTTTCCTGTTCTTAGCTGAAAGGAGTGGCACCCGGTGTGGTCTTCTGCTGCTGTAGCCCATCTGCCTCAAAGTTCGCCGTACTGTGCGTTCAGAGATGCTCTTCTGCCTACTTTGGTTGTAACGGGTGGCTATTTGAGTCACTGTTGCCTTTCTATCAGCTCGAACCAGTCTGCCCATTCTCCTTTGACCTCTGGCATCAACAAGGCATTTCCGCCCACAGGACTGCCGCTCACTGGATGTTTTTTCTTTTTCGGACCATTCTCTGTAAACCCTAGAGATGGTTGTGCGTGAAAATCCCCGGAGATCAGCAGTTTCTGAAATACTCAGACCAGCCCTTTGGCACCAACAACCATGCCACGTTCAAAGGCACTCAAATCACCTTTCTTCCCCATACTGATGCTCGGTTTGAACTGCAGGAGATTGTCTTGACCATGTCTACATGCCTAAATGCACTGAGTTGCCGCCATGTGATTGGCTGATTAGAAATTAAGTGTTAACGAGCAGTTGGACAGGTGTACCTAATAAAGTGGCCGGTGAGTGTATATTGCCCTAGTGCGCTATTTGGCTCAATCACAAGCTTCAGCATAGTGTTAGGCTGTGAAAATGAAAAAAACATTTTTGCCAACAATCTGCAATTTTAGTTGAAAATGTTTCATTTTTAAAAGGAATCCTGGGGGAAAAAAAAGTATCCCAAAATTTGTTACGCAATTTTTTTCCACGTTCGGCAGTACTCTATTTGTCGGTAAGAACTGCTGTTTGGAGGCATGGTAGGGAGTACAAGAGAGGGAGCACTATTTGGCTGCTGGAACACATTTTGGTGGGTGCCATGTAGCATTTGCAAAGCCCCCAAAGTATCAGAACAGGTGAAACCTTACAGAAGTCACCCCATGTATTGTGCATTTTGGGCGCACAGGTGTTCCACGTTTTTTTTCTGGAATTGGGCCATGAAAATGGGGTGAAAAAACACAGTTCCGTTATTGTTTCCTGGGATTCATCTTTACAGTGTTTGTCATGAGGACAAACATGACAAGGATAACTTTACTATGCAGGTCGGTACAATTACAATGATATAAAATGTATATAGTTTTTGTGTTTATAAAAAGTTGTGTTTTCAGGTAGTCGTAGTCTGACAGCCATAACATTTTTATTTTTCTGTATATGGAGCTGATTAAGGGCTTATTTTTTGCGGGATGAGCTGACGTTTTTATTGGTATTGTTATGGGGTTCATATGACGCTTTGAGGGCTTTTTATCAAGGCTTTTGTGAGGTGTTTTGAACAAAATTTGGCAATCCTGTTTTTTTTTATTATTTATTTATTTTTTTTACAGTGGTCACCGTGCGGCATGAATGACATGCTAGCTTTACTTAGCAGGTTGCTATGGTTACAGCGATTTTTGATTTTTTTTTTTAGTTTTTACTGCTTTTGCACAACAAAAACACTTTTATTCAAAAAAGAAAACATGACACTGTACCTCCATAAAACGTAAATCACCGGCACACGTTTAAACGGTGCAAAGCCTAAAAATATCTATATCAAATGTAGGATACGATGAATGATCGGGGGTAGTTTTTGGCAAGATGTACAGTGAATACCGGATGTATACAGACATATATGGATATAAGGCATGATGAATGTCTCATAACATTATACAGTTATATGAGCCGGAGTTCGAATTGAGAGTAAGAAAAATAAGAATTCCATTGAGAAAGGTCCGAATTGGACCGAAATGTTATGTGAAAGCAATCTATGTCTAAATGTTTTTAATTACATGTTTGGGATGGTGAATGTTGAAGAAGTATGTCTACAAATTTTGCTACAATAAAGAAGTTAACATAATACAGCCATCTGATTAATTAATTTTGCTGAATGAAATTGGAGTGCTGTCTACATTTGCAAGCTTGATATGTACCTCCATAGTCTGAGAGATATACCTTTTTTATTTTTCTGTGTACAGAGCTGTGTAGAGGCTTGTTTTTTTGTGGAATGAGTTGACTATTTTATTGGTATCATTTTTTGGGGGGGACGAGGCTATTTGATTGCTTTTAAATCCGTTTTTTAGAAGGCAGGGTAAAGAAAATACTGCAATCCTAATAGTTTTTTTTTTATTATTAACATCACTCACCGTGCAGTAAATGGCTAGGTTCACACGGCTTAAATGCAATTACGCCGTGTGGCCGGGGGCAGGAGAGGGAGCGGGGGGCCGGCACCTCGCCGGCCCATAGACTTGTATTACCAGCAGCGCGTATACACCGCTAGTAATTCACATGTCAATTATCGCCCCGCCCGGCGAATTTGCCGAGCAGGGAGAGGAGACGTAATGCATAGTTCTCTATGAGAACTGTGGATTACCGTAATGACTGGGACGGATTCCAGCCGTAATTTGCACACTCCAGCGCGTAATTACGGACTGAAATACGTCCAATTTTAAGCCGTGTGAACATAGCCTATACGTGACAAGTTAGTTTTACTCTGTGGGCCGATACGATTACGACGATGCTCAATTTATATAGTTTTTTTTATGTTGAAGTGCTTTAACCCCTTAAGCCGAACGCCTGAAAAGTAGTTAATGACCAGAACATTTTTTTCGTTTTTGCCTACTTGCGTTTCAACAGTTGTAACTTTTTTATTTTTTCAATGATGCAGTTGTATGTGGCCTCATTTTATTCCAGACGAGTTGTACTTTTTGGGGGAATAGTAAGTTCACTTCTAAATAATTGCAGAATTTTTTTAATTTTTTTACACCATTCACATTTCACACTTACAAACTTGTTAGATTAATTCTACAGGTTATTACGGTCGTGTGGATACCTAATATGTGTAATTTTTTTGTGTGTGTGCAATATATGCACAATTATTTTTTATTAAATATTTATTTTTTATTTTTTTTCATTTTTTTACACTTTTTCTGTGCTTTTTTTACTTTTTCTTTTTAAATCCCCTGAAGGGAAAACTGTTTCTCTTTTTTTTTTTTTTTTTTACACTTAGTAATGTATTAGCATATTCATATATGCTAATACATTATAATCTGTGTCAGTCTGTAACAGGCAGTGACCAGGACAGCACACAGTCTGCCCTGTTCACTAGCTTTTTACACAGACAGCCCTGGGGTTACTTTAGGTCCCCAGTGCTGACTGTACAGCCGTTCCCCGGGCTCTGTCGGGTCACCGGGTGTTCCAATCACCCGACAGAGTAGGGGAAACCCTTTGATTGCGCTGCGGTGACGATCCTTGCGCTGCGGGGACGTCTTAAGACGTCGCTGCAGACGAAAGACATGCACCAGCCGTCGTCTAAAGTCGGCGGGCGGTCGTTAAGGAGTTAATAAAAAAAAGTTTTCATTTTGTAAAACAATATTTATGCATCGCTATATTCTGATAGTTATAACTTTTTATTTTTATACAGTGCTATGTAAGGGCTTTTTTCTCCTGCGGGATGAACTGACGTTTTCATTGGCACCACTTTGGCGCTTATATGACTTTTTGATCACTTTTTATTTCATTATATGTGTGTCATGAATGAAAATCGCAGTTCTGTGACTGTATTTATGACATCCACCATGTGGCTTAAATAACATGGCAGATTTATAGGGTAGGTTGTTACCGATGTGGCAATACCAAATATTCGTGTTTTATTTCTTACCTTTTTTGGGGTGTTTTGTAAAGTGCGGTGTATGTGGTTTTATTTTTTTTTGTTTTACTTTTTTTTCCACTTTATTGTACTTTTTAAAAAAAAATTCCCCATAGGGGAATTTTATCAGTGATCTAGAGATCACTGATACAATGGAGAACAGTACATAGCATTAATGCTGTGTACTGATTTACATGACAATTGTCAATCACTATGCCCAGCCATAACACAGGGCATGGCAGTGCATAGTGACGTCACCGGCAGCCCCGGAAGCTTGTCCTTCCCTACGCTGCCGTGATTGCGATATATCGCAGCAGCTAAGGAGTTAATCATCCGTGTAAGCTCCGGCCGCGGGTGATGCAGCATGAGGCCAGCTCTGATATACAGCTGGTCCCGAGTTGCTCTCAAGCGGGGGGGTTAAAGACTGCCCTGAAGAATACCAAATTCCTTTGGTCACCTGATCTCCTGGGCTTACCACAGGGCTGTTTTCTGTGTGCGGAGACATACAGAACTACTGACCTTACCGTCATCAAACAGCTGATGTAGTTGACAAAACTACCTAAAGTTGAGAGATGTAGTACCGTATATTCTCTAGTATAAGCCGACCCGAATATAAGCTGAGGCTCCTAATTTTGCCACGAAAAACTGGGAAAACTTATTGACTCGAGTATAAACCTAGGGTGGAAAATGCAGCGGCCACAGGTAAATTTCAAAAATAAAAAATGTATACCATAAAATTGCATAGGCAGCTATAGGCAGTTTAATGTCCCCCATAGGCAGTTTAATATCCCCTATAGGCAGGTATATGTCCCCCATAGGCAGTTATAGGCAGGTATATGTCCTCCATAGGCAGGTATATGTCCTCCATAGGCAGGTATATGTCCTCCATAGGCAGGTTATAGGCAGGTATATGTCCCCTATATGAAGGTTATAGGCAGGTACATGTCCTCCACAGGCAGGTTATAGGCAGGTACATGTCCCCTATATGCAGGTTATAGGCAGGTATATGTCCCCATAGGCAGGACTAGGCAGGTTATAGGCAGGTATATGTCCTTATAGGTAGGTTATAGGCAGGTATATATCCTTACAGGTAGATTATAGGCAGGTATATGTTCCCCATAGGCAGGTTATAAAAAAACAAACAAAAAACACCTCACTCCCTCGCTGTTCGGCCTCCCGGGCGCTCCTCTCTGTCTTGGGGGCACAGGCAGTGTGATGTCATCAGGCTGCGCCCGCAGAGTTATGACACACGCTGCCTGTGCCGGATACTCCGGACGGCCATGAGTCTGCTTGCGGCTGTCCGGAGTCCACTGCGGGGCAGGGAGCGCTCGCTCTTTGCTCCGCAGTGGTATCTTTAACTGTATGCGCTCCCAGAGGAGTCGCATAGGGTGAAGAGATCCCCGGCAGCGCCCGGCCCGTCGGCTTATTGGGATTCTGCTGTATGCCTCCCTGAGGAACCGAATATGAGAAGGCCCCGTTGGCGCCGGGGCCCATATAGCGCCCGAGCGCCGACAGTGATCGAGTATAACCCGGGGAGGGATTTTTCAGCACTTTTTGGCAAAAAACCCGGGTTTTATACTCGAGTAATAGGGGGTATTATTTTATTATTTATTTTAGAACGCTCTTAGTGCCAGAGAGCTGTACATTCGAGAGGGGTTACATACATAACATTGGTCACACAAGTATAAAGGTGATGATAACTAACAACTGGTACAGAGAGAGAGAGGGCCCTGCCCGTGAGGACTTAGAGTCTACAAGGAAGGTGGGAAAAGAAAGAAAGGGACGGGCAGGCATGTTTGTGGGGTGGAGTAGTTGCAAAGGCATTATTGTAGGTTATAGGCAATCCTGAAGAGATGGGTTTTCAGGTTGCTGTTGAAGCTGGTGAAAGTGGAAGAGAGTCTGTTTTGTTGGGGCAGTGAGTTCCAGAGAATGGTGGAAGCACGGGAGAAATCTTGGAGACGGTTATGTGAAGAGCTGAAAAGAGGAGGGGAGGAAGAAGGTCCTGTGAGGGCAGAGATTGGTGGGGGGGACCCTAATAATAATCAATTTAATAAATAATCTATTATTAATCATCTAGAGGTTATTATTATTAGTATTATTGAGAAAATCTTATTTTTCCTACTGGACACCTCCATTAAAATTTCTAAGAGTTAACAGCTTATAAATTTTCTTCCTTTAAAAACAAACTATAAAAATTTACCCCGATAATTTTTTGTAAGTACTGGCATAAAATTATGTCTTTAGAGTGTTGGTTATGTTTTGCACTCCTCACTGATGTGAAAAGGTAATGTGCACAGTCCCTGGTTTTTGCGTTTGAATTTTGAAAAACAAAATTATTATACAATATGTGAAGGTTAAAGAGACCCGTGACATCTCCTGACATGTCTGTTTTAGTAAATACTCTCCGTGAAAAAGCAATTCTGGAGAATTTTCTCTTATAACGCTAAAAGACATACATACCTGCTACATGAACCACAAAGAATTTGAGTGCACGCCTCTGCACTTACAAAGGGATTCAATAGTCAAACACAAAAAAGAGAAGATGAATCCACTCTATAATCCAACGGAAACTTTCTTCACCCACCAACGCAACATTTCATTTTTAAGCAGTGTATAGGTGTCTACTACAATTAAATACTCGAGATGTGATTCAATTCACATTAATTCCAAATGGCAAACACATGGTGCAAAAATGTTAAGCTAGGTTCACACGGTGTATTTGCAGGGCGTGTGGCCCGGGGGGGGGGGGGGGGGGGCCAGCACCTTCGCCGCCCATAGCTTGCATTACCAGGGGTGTTACGCCCCTAGAATTACATGTCAAAATCTCCCCCCCGGGTATTCAAAAGAGCAGGAAGGAAGTAAACCCTAGTTCTCTTGAGGGAATGTGGATTACCAAAGGTAGGAGTACCCGCCCTAAATTTGGGACTCCGGGGGGTATTACGGATGAAATACGTCCAATTTAACCCCCTAAAAGGCCTTAGAGTGAATTTAAAAACTAAGTCAAAAAAAAAGTGCCCAAAAAAAAATCATGTAAAGTGCAAGTGCATATATAAAAAATTGCATACAGTATATAAAAATTACCAATAAGGTGTATAAAAGTATAAAAAAATATAACTATAATTTCATTCAATACATAGTAAAAGGTGGCCATATATAAAAAAAGTAGGGTTTTTCAACCCCCCACTCGGTTTACCAAAGGGTGTACAGTAATCTTTGGGCCCCATGTATGAAAAATGTCTAGGTCTAAAACCTCTCTGTTTCCCATAGCAACCCAAACAGAGACCCCCTTTTTTTTTTGAGCAAATTTAAATGAAAGGGGCGATCTGATTGGTTTTCCCTTTGGGAACAAAAGGGTTTTAACCCAGACAGTTTCATACTGTGGCCCTTTTGGGCCTATACTCTGAAAGGGGAATACCCGTCGGGGGAGGCACCATATGGTGTGTGAGAATTTTTCATTTAATTTTTCACCTCACAGGA